>PVJX010001114.1:0-180991 GCA_004027295.1 Dolichotis patagonum | reverse complement strand
GATAGCTGACCATGTCCTCAAGTCTAGCGTAAGTAGACAAACTGGAACAGCACATAATCCATCCAAGCAGAGTGGTGAGAATAATGTAAATTTTAAATCTTGTTACCCCATAAACAGTATCCTCTGCCTCCCTTTTTTAGACAATTCCTCCCCTTTCACTCCCATGGGGTGCACTGCTTGTTTAGGGTCCCACTGCCTCCCTATATAGAGCAGCTCAATGGACCCTATCTCCTGACCTACTCTGCCTGTGTTTCTCTCTGTTAGTATTTCGAGGCCCTCTATACTAGAGATTATAGCCAATCTTCTCTGCCTCATTTCTGCTATTCTATTTTTCTGCCAATGATAGTCTATTTTTCTCTTCCACTCCACTGTCTGCCTCGTTCACTGAGGCCTCTCTGCCACTGTTACAAGCCTCTTCCTTATATGCAGGTTACCCACCTAGGGTGAGTGGAGCACTCACATCCTTAAGCCCAGCACTGATCGATCACAAACTCTAGATTCAGCTATCTCCAAAAAAGTCCCATCTAAAAGTACATGAGGCTTTGGGGGGACATCTAGACACAAACCGTAACAGTTAGCCCCTGGCCTCCAAATACTCATGTACATTCTTTTAACACATTTAGTTCATCTCTATGAGTTGTTTCAGCATGGCTGAAAAGTCCAAGTCCCAAGACTCCTATGAGATTTAAGGCAAACTCTTAGCTATGAGCTCCTATACAAATGAAAAGAAAGTTGAACACGTCCATCATTCAGTGGCACAAGACAGACATTTCCAAAAGTTACAAACAGGAATACAAAGGAATGGGGCCAAAACAAGTGCAAAATCCAGGAGGGCAAACATTAAGTCCTATAGTTCAATGTGCAGCATCTGAGGCAATCTGTGGGTAGATCTACAGTTACAGTACTTAGAGTAGAGATAGTTGAAGCTCCCATGGCTTCTCCCTTGGGCCCTCCTTGCAGTTTTCCTTAGGTGATCCATGTCCCTGGTTTCTCCAAACTTCTGGAATCTCCACTATACCTGTGGCTTCACACACTGCCCTTTCAGGGCCACACTGCCTGACCTCCTAGGCCTTCCTCTGAAATTTGGGTGGATGCCATTCTGACCCCACAACTCTTGCAGTCTGCATGTACCTAAAATAAGCACCATGTGGGTGATGCTGAGGTCTGCTGCCAGGTGGAGCAGTAACCAGGCTTCTCTCTTTCTTGGCTGTAGGGGTCCAGTTCCTGGATTGCTGAGCACTCTGAATCCAATGCTGAGGAACAAATTCTCTAGGCTGCCACCGTTTTGCAGCATGGTACAACCACTGCCATTCTGGAACATGGTGCTCTGGGGCTTTCTTCTCAAAGCAAAGTTTCACTTTTGCATCTAGACACAAACCATAACAGCGGATATACCTTTGAAGGTTGTTTATCCCCAGCCCCTCTCTCTCTGCTTCCTGGATATCAAGTATGAGTAGCTTTTGTCTGCCATGGCCACAGACCTAAAATCAATGGTAACAGACAACCATAGACTGAAACTGTGACAGTTTTCTCAGGTATTTTGTCACAGTGAGGAATGTCTGAACACAGTAATTATACCATATTTGTAAGGGACAACTGCTTCTTAGATTCAGTTTTTTTTAAATTTTATTTTAAAGGGGGTAAAATTAAACACAACAAAACAGAACAGAACAGGACATAAGAAAGCATAAACTTCAAAGCTAGACAACCAGAGATCTTTACTATCTGTCATATTGTCTCACGTTCTCTTCTAAATGCTTGTTCATATCTTTGCATACGGGGAGCTCATACTAAATAACATAGCCAATCTTTTCACAAGATGTGTAGTTCACTGGCTCACACTTGCTAAGGGTGGGGGGAAATGGGATGGGACAGGATGACATGAGATGTTTGATTTTCAGCCCGCGTGCCTGCAGACTCACAGCCACCCTCCAGAGAGGGGAGTTCCTTGTTCTCCCTGCACACCGAGTCAACTGCATGGTGCAGGTCCTGAGGCGCCAGGGTCTCTGTCCTTTGGGCCGCTGAAAGTCTGCCACACTCACCTGCTATTTCTTTCTGATGACTATTCCATTTCCAAAGTTCTGAAATAACCAACAGACCACAAAAAGAGTTCTCTTTAGGCTCCCGTTTGAAACCAGCAGCTACAGCAATCTGCTGGCCTTGCTTCAGGGCCACTAGATTCAGTTTTAACTGTGCTATAATACAGTTTGATGTTACTTTATGCATCTAAATGGAGCCAAACCCTACTTCTTAAAAATATATCATAATCAGGCTTTCCTTTCATACCAATGCAATGCAATTTTATTCCTTACCCAGTAGCCTTCTCTAAAACTTAAATATGGCCAACTACCTGTCACACACATGATTCCTATAAATATTAAATGAATGAATGCATCAATCAATCACTTTGTCCTAACCAAAGTTGTTTTATCCAGCCACAAGATGGCCAAGTTCTGTGTGAGAGACTCAATTATTTCACATGCCCTGAAGAGTGACCCTCCATGATCCTTCTTTCCAAATTTGCTTTACTTTGCTCATCCCCATTTTTACAGCCTTTGTCCAAGTCCCCATCATTGTTTACCTTGACATTACTGTGGCTTCTAGCTCATCTCCATTATGGTTCTTTTCACTTCTCCAAAAGACAGCTAGAGGGAGCTTTTGAGAAGTAGGTGGGATCCCACCACTGGCTGGACTAAGCAGGCTTTAATCAGTTTCCCAGGTTTTCAATATACCTCCCTCATCTCACCAATCCCTAATCTGTACTCCAGAGGAGTTTCCAAAGATGGCAGACCAGTAGGTAGCAGGAGAGGGACCCTCTCTGCAAGAGACAGCTTAAATGCTAGAAAAGAACACCCTGGAGAGACCCAAACAGAGAGAGATGGACTCTCTCAACCCAGGAAGAAACTAAAGTGAAAAAAACCACTCCAATATGGGGTCCTGGGGCTACCATTAGAGAAGCTAAGATCAGCAAGCACGGCGCCCTCCTCAAGCTGCCTGAATTCCTGCCTGGGACCAACCTGACCACTGAACCACGCTGAAGCGACTGGCTTGAGCGGCCCTGAGCAAGGAGCTGAACCGCCCTGTGCGCGGCTCACCCAGACCTGGCCCTGCATGAGACCCACCCAGAGGCACCGTGAATTTGCACCGCAGCCGCACTGAAGTCAGAGGTCGGGAAGCCCAGCAGTTCAGGGACCAGCATCAACATGTGGTGAGTGATGGAAATAAGACCCTCCCATGGGAAAGGGGCAACTGATTGGATGACATGTTGGATTTGGACAGGAGAGCCCTAACTCCATAAGGAAGTGGCTTCAGCTGGTTGCTCCCCTCGCCGAGCGGATTGCTGGAATCTGCTTGGACTGGGCGGTGCCCCTGGCCAGGACCCAGTGGGTTGCTACAAATTAATTCCCTGAGCTTGGCACACACTGACGCAGTGAAGGCCTGCAAAGGTTGACTGGCCCGGAGGGGAGGAGCCAGCGCACATTGCCCTTGCTTCAACTTCAATCTCTGATAGCGGATGGCAGAGGGCAGAAGCTCCTAGTTTGTGCGCTCTAGAGGAACTTTAACCAACAAGAAAAGGGGCTGGGAATTGCACTATACACTTATATGGAAGGAACCAAAAACATGACGAGAGGGAGAAATAAGAAAAAAACCCCAGCCCCCAACCCTGAGAACACTGATCCAGGAGAGGTAAATACAAAAGAGATTGAGGGCAGCAAACATGCAACATCAAACATAGCATTAGCAGACATAAAGAGATAACTTCAGGACCTCGTAAGTGGGATCAAAACTGAAATATTAATTCAAATTAAACAAGAGATAAGTAGATTAATAAAAGAAAGGCTGGGCACCTCTCAAGGGACACAGACAGAAGAATGGAGGAACACAAAAGGAGAGAAACATTTAATGAAGAATACAAAAAAAACCTAGAGTTCATGAAGCAGATTCAAAGAGATTATCAGGAAACCAGACTCCATAGAAAGCTGGCAAAACTGCTTGAAAGAAACCAAAGATAGACTATCAAAACTTGAACACAGGCTTGCAATGTGTGATCATGAAAGGGAAGATCTCTTAAAAATAACAAGGGGGCAAGCAGTAACAATTGAAAGGCTAGAGGACAACAAGAGGATCTATAACTTAAGAATAAAGCATGTGAATGAAGAAGCAGGAGTCAAAACAGAGGAATTGCAAAGGCTATTCACAGAAATTATTAAGGAAAATTTGCCAAGCATAGAAAAAGGAAATGATATGCAGATGTATGAGGCATACAGAACTCCAGCCTCCTACAACCCAAAAGAGCTACACCCAGACACATAATAATCAAGATCCCAGAAATTCAATATAAGAACAGAATATTAAAAGCCATCAGAGAAAAGAAACACATCACCTATAAAGGAAAACCCACCAAAATCACAGCAGACTTCTCGACACAGACCATCAGGTCAAGAAGAGCTTTGAGTGAAGTAATTCAAGCCCTGAAGAACAACCTCCAGCCCAGATTGATGTATCCTGCAAAACTCTCTCTAGAAATTAATGGAGAAACAAGATGCTTCCATGACAAAGAGGAACTTGGAGAATTTGTGACCACCAATCCAACCCTACAAAAAATACTGAAGGACATTTTAGGGAGAGAGAACAAGAATACGAGCATTTCAGGAACAGTGGCACAGAGGCTTCAGTGAATGGGCAGACAGTGGAGTGGAACAGAAAAATAGACAATCAATGGCAGAAAAACAGAATAACAGAAATAAGGCAGAGAAGATTGGCTGTAATCCCTAATCTGTACTCTAATCATTGTGTCCTATCCTCTTCCACTCCTTCCAGGGCCTTGACACTTCTCCCAGAAACACTCTCTTTCTCTGTGCCCACTTCAGTCTTGCCTTGCAAACTTCTAATTGACCTTTAGATGCCATGTTTAACAGCTCACTGGCTGAAAGCTGACTACATAAGAGCTCCCTGCTGTCTGCTCTGATTCTCCTCCATTTTGTGAGTTATCATAATGAAATACCACAGCCTCGCTGACTTAAATAAGATAAATTATTTTCTTGAAGTCTGAGATCAACCTATTGATAGGCAGGTATGGTTTCTTCTAAGGCTTCTCTTCTTGGTTTGCAGATATTATTACCTTCTTGCTGTTTCTTCCCATGGCTTTTTCTGTGTGTCTCTACATCCATGGTTTATCTTTATGTGTCTATATAAGGACACTAGTAAGACTGGATTAGGGCCTACTCTTATGGCCTCATATTAACTCAATCACTTCTTTAAAGGCCATCTCTCCTTGGCCCTGAAGCAAGGCTAGCAGATTGCTGTAGCTGCTGGTTTCAAACAGGAGCCTAGAGAATTCTTTCTGTGGTCCATTGGCCATTTCAGAACTTTGGAAATGGAGTGGTCAATTCATCAGAAAGAAGTAGCAGGTGAGTATGGTGGACTTTGGGGGGCCTGCAGGGGAGGAACCTTGGTGCATTAGGTCACTTGGGGTGCTGGGAGAACAAGGAGCTCCTTCTTTCTCTGGGGGACGGCTGAGAGTGTGGCAGACTTTCGGCAGCCAGAAGGAGAGAGACCCTGGCACATCGGGACCTGCACTGTGCGGTTGACTCGGGGTGCCAGGAGAACAAGGAGCTCCTTCCCTCTCTAGGGGCAGCTGTGAGTGTGGCAGACTTTCAGCAGCCCAAAGGAGAGAGACTCTGGTGCATCAGGACCTCCACCATGTGGTTGACTTGGGGCGCTGGGAGAACAAGGAGCTCCTCCCCTCTCTGAGGGGTGGATGTGAGGTACGATCTGAGAATCAAACATCTCATGTTGTCCTGTCCCCTGTCCCGTGTCCCCCCCCCCTTAGCAAGTGGGAGCCAGTAAACTACACATCTTGTGAAAAGACTGATATGTTATTTAGTATGAGCTTTCCATACACAAGGATATGGACATTTGGAAGAGAACGTGAGACAATATGACAGATAGTAAAGATCTCGGGTTGTCTAGCTTTGAAATTTACACTTTATTATGTCCTGTTCTGTTCTGTTTTGTTGTGTTTAATTTTACCTCCTTAAAATAAAATTATATATATATATATATATATATATATATATATATATATATATATATAACAAAGTGCTCTAAAGCATATAACTGCATGTACGTTTAAGTGTGTAAGATAGATGACCACATTACTGTTTTTGTTGGATTGTTGAGCAGAACTGTTAACAGTCTCACTGTTTGAATGTCTACTTTGTATGCTTTAATTTTGTATGTAACTTATCAAGTGGCGGATTTCTTAGTGTTTTTGTTTTGTTGTTGTTCTTTTATTTTTTGCCTTTGGAATTCTGTATTGTTGTTACCCTTTTTCTGTTTTGTTTGGTTGTTTTCTTTGTTTTTTCTCTTTAAATAAAATAAAAAAAAAATAAAAATCCAAGACTACCAAATGTTCTGAGTTTGGTAGCAGTACCTTGGTACTCATTGTTAATTAATTCTAGGTAGCACAAGTACCAAAATATTGTTATGGCTAAAATGGCTAAAGAGCCTAAGGTAATGACAACAAGATCTAGTTTGCACATCAAGTACCAAATGATGAGTACCAGGACAAAATGTTCATATCAAAATGTATGAAGTACCAAATTTGGTGAGTTTCAGAACAGTCAAGTACCCAAGGTACTATGTAACTGTATTTTGGCCATATACAATGTAAATACACAAAATCCTGTAGTCACACTCAAATAATGACTTAAAATTGTAATTTTCTTTACAATCTAATTTGGCAAATATAAACTGCCTGGCAAATTCTAAGAACTTTTACATAAATAATTTAAAAATGCAAACTATTATGGGAATAGGTATTCAATGTTTCTGAAATAGTCAATTTTTTTGTACTGATTTATGTCCCCAGCCTTTTTGTTTTTGTTTGTTTGGTTGATTGGAGTGTTTTGTTTGTTTTTTGTTTTGTTTTTTAATTTAGGGGTATGGTTTTTTGGTTTTGTTTTTTGTTAAGAAAAAAAAAAAGGTCATCTCTCCAAATACAGTCACATTCCAAGGTACTGCAGGTTAAGTTTTCAATATATACATCTTGAGGGAACTTAACCCATAACAGGGACCATGTCATTTCTCTCTCTGTTGCATCCCTATTGCTTACAATAGAGCCTGGCTTGTCATAGAACTTGATACTTGATCAAATTTCAGCCCCTCTTTTACTGTCTTCACCCATACATTGTACTGGAGGCAAAGAAAAGGAAGAGGCACAGGCTGCTGCAGAAGATCATAAATTACCACAAGAAATGTTTGCTATTCTGATCTTGAAATTATAGACCTTTGGAGGAATAGTGCTAGAATCTCCAAATGGAGCAACACTCCTTGGTTCCCTTTTAGTAGCTGGCCTTTTCTGCTCTATGTGTACCTGCTGCCTCCATGAGCCCATGGAGCTCTGAAAAAGTTTTGCCACCTAACTGGCTCTCTTTAGAAGGTGAGTCACAGGCTGCTGGGGGTGTGAATCTACACAGCTCCGGGAAAAGTTTAGCAATAGGTTCTAGAACCTAAAAAAAGTCATGTCCTGTAACCTTATAATTCCAAGGCTAGGAATCCAACATGAGGAACCATGTAGTAGAGGGAGCCTCAACATGAATTTAGACATCAGTTTTAATGATTTTTCAAAAATATTTCTCAGTATTATAATAGAATCTGGGAAGAGCCCAAATGTGTAATAGAGTGATCTTTGGGAATGTAATATATTTATATGACCGCAATTATGTAGCAGTTGAAAAAGCTGTTTATGGTAAAGTTTTAAGGATACAAGAAAATGTTGCTGTAAAAAAGTGGGACATAGGACAGGGGAGATAACTCAGAAGTGGAGCGCTTGCCTAGCATGCCCTGGGGTCCATCTCCAGCGCTGGGGGTGGGGTTGGGGGTGGGGAGTCGATGTCTTCTGAACTCAAATACAAAAATAGTACTGTAATTTACATGCGTTTGGACAGAAAAACCTAGATTGATAAATATTCAAATGTCAATTTTTTAAAGAACCAGATTTCTTTCTTCATGCTGTTTGTGATAAAATTAGAATGTATCACTTTTACTACCAGAAAAGAGGAGGTAAATTTTTAAGTCAGCGGAGCTGCGCCTCACTGAAATGCCAAGCTCCTAGGGAACGCACTGGGCAGCACTTCCTCGGGATCTCCCGTTCTGCCCGGGGCGGCGAAGCTGCCTCTGGGAGACAGAATAATCAGTTCCCTGAGGCAGACCCGCTGGGCGCAGCCCTTGGCTGGAAGTGGAAGGTCAGGAGAGCATTCCTGCAGTCCGCGAGCTGTATCTGGGCCACGCTGCGTTGTGGTCCAGCCCCCGGGCCATCGCGGCCACCGCCCAGTCGGCTGTTCCACCGCCAGGTGCAAAGTGCCGTGTCATTGGAAAAGCGAGGCCGGCCGGCCTCAGCATTAGATTACATCTCTATGGAGCCCAAGTAGGTCTGCGGGGGTGGAAAATGAGCCCAAGCCCCTGTTCTTGCAACGCCCGCTTACCGGCGTGGAGCGCAGCCGGGGGCGGGGACCGAGCCTAGGTCGCTGGAGCGCCCGGGGGTGGTCTATTCCCCTTTAAGAGCAGAAGGCAGCTCTGAGCCGGGAGCCAGAGAGCCCTCTCCAGGGAGGAGACCCACGCGCTGCGCCTCAGCCCTCGGGGTCCAGCCCCAGTCCTCAGTGCTCCGGGCCCACCGGGCCCTACGCGCGACAGTCATGCTGAGGGTCTTCATCCTCTACGCCGAGAACGTCCACACCCCGGACACCGACATCAGCGACGCCTACTGCTCCGCTGTGTTTGCAGGTAGGAGGGGCCAGAGACCCCGGTGGGGGTCGGGGTGGGGACTCAACCTCTCTACCCTGAAGAGCACCTGAAGGTGGGAGACCAGACAGCCAGCCCGGCCGCGTGGCGGCTGGGTTGCTGCAAAGATATGCGTTCTCGAGGAGTGACTCAGGGAAACTGAGGCTGTGGGAGAGAGGTGGCTAAGCGCGCTTCTCTAGGCCCGGAAGCTGAGCTCCGGAGGCACAGAGGAAGGTCAGGAAGGTAGGAGGATCAGCGTCTCTCTTCTCTTTCCGCCCGGTGGCGCTTAGCCCTGAACTGTGCAGGCACCCCTGCTCTCCCAGGAAGGCCTGGTCCCAGACCTATTTATAACCCAGTTCTTCCCACGCGGCCAGCTCTGGCTGCTGTCCTCAGACACGCTCATTACCAGAGGCTGGGCTGGCAGTCTGGCCGCCCTGGGGGTGAAGGAATGCCTCCCCTTTCAGGGATCCTCCCTCGCTTTGGTTCAGTAGGGGGGATATTTAGCTGCTGGGCACATGTGTCACCAGCACCAACCTTTAGGGACTTCTCTGCTTATCACCCCGCCAGACTGAGGCCTCCACCAAGAATGTCCTCACAGGGGTTGTACCTGGGCTTTGAAAACTCCAGGAAGTGAGATGTAGGCCCTATCTCCTTCCCTTCCCTTCCCGTCAAGCCAGCGCTGAAAACTACACAGATGGGCTTTGGTTGTGGAACCGTAGTGGGGCAGAAGAGCTGGAGGCCGTCTCCCCAGGGTTCTGTGGACTCCCCGCTCACCCTCCGTTACATGCCACACCTTGTTTTCTAGGAAGTCTTCTAGTCTATCATCAGTCACTCCTTGCCCATCCAGCACCAACCTTCCCTTTCAGTTTCACCAGCTCTGGGGTACACCTGTTCCCTGATACCACGTGTACATCTGCTCCCAGACATGTGCCACCCTGGAGCTTGTGGGGTATTGGCTGTGCTCTGAGAACACAAACTTGAGTCCACTGCAGCACACACAGATGTGTTGTATTAGGTGCACCGACTGCGGGGTGTGGGATTCCAGGCTTCTGTCTTCATCTTTGTTGAACCAAGGCAGCACCTGGAGGAATTGCTGAATGAATCAAGGGTATGGAAAAGCATTGTGCACTGGAGGGGCCTGGGAGCCACTCTTGCTGTGCTTTGTGCCTAACATGCTGCATTGACTTGTTTTCTACCAGTTTCCCACAGTAGCCTCAGGAAATGAGATTCATCAAGGTGTTTCCAGCAGAGAGGACAAGGATGTTTTCATGCTTCCTCTCTACATCCTCATGTCTGGGCTGGCCAGGCCAGTGGCCTGACTTAGCTGCCTGGCTGAGGGCTCTGCACTCCACCTTCACCACTCCAGGGGGCACCATTCACACTTCCTAGTGGCTGAGGGGAGGGAGGATGTTATTGCTAGGGAGAGAAGACAGTGTTAGGCAGCTGCCTCCTGCTCCAGGGCACTTCCGCATTCACAGTTGCTGCCCTCTGTGGAGGGCTGAAAAGTGTTTGTAAATGGCACCAACCACAGCTGTGCAGTGCACGATGCACACTCATCCTCAGCACTCTCCACTCTGTGGGGCTTTGTCTCCTCTGGTGTCCACTCAGCCTGACCAGAGTTTCGTCTGTCTTCCCTGACCACATCCCCTGCAATCATACATTCAATACATCCACTTCCTACCTGCCCCCTCCCATCCCTGGCCAGACTCTGAACTTCAGTACAACAAAGGAAAGAATGAATAATGAATGGGAAGCACTTTTGAACCCCAGAATTGCTTTAGTACGGAAAGTACTGCTGGAGTGGGACTTTTCTCCCATCATTATTTTAGCCCCAAAGGTCTATCTGAGAAGCAGTCTCCCCGTATTCATGCTCACAGCCCAGAGCTCACTGTAGAGAAAAGAAGCACATTGTCTGTGTTCATAGTGATCCCCTCAGCCTAAGGAGACTGGCTGGATCCTGACTCTGGTTATCAATGGCACCACCAGACAGTGAAGAGTGCAGGCCTTTCCCTCTTCAGTCCCTGGCCATGTTCTACCCCCTGCACTAGCTAAGCTCCTAACACTTGTCCAAATTTGGCCTTCGTAAAGCATTCAGGCCTGCTTGCCTTTCTTGCTGCCAGGGCCAGGCTGATAAATTATTATGCAGAAAGCTGTGGCCTGGGACACAGATGAAAACAGAACACCCTTGTGGGAGCCTTTCCACACCAGCTGGCCTGGATCTGGCTTCCTGGACTCTTGAGGGTTTTGTCCCATAAAATCTCTCCTTTGGCTACATGATTACGTCTTATAGTATTTACCTTGTTCCTCTTCTGTGCAAGCACTAAGTTCATTTGACGCTCACAGCAGCTATGTGAGAACAAAAAGTTCTCACTTACAAATGAGGATTTAGTCCAGAGACTCCCAGGGATCTGGTCAAAGTCACATAGTGACCAGAGCACTCCTTCCACCCCCATCCCATCAGTGACTTCTGTTGTTCTCAGGATTCTTGGCTCATGAAGTAGAAAGCACGTTGGAATGCTTACCATGTGCTGCCCACACCAGGGGGACGCAGATCTGAGCCAGCACAGGGAGGGCGGAGCTGGAATACCCAGCATGGGGTTGACTCAAAGCAGGGCTGTGGAGAGCAGTGTCAGACAAATGACTAAAAGACAGAAGATCCTGTTTTTTAAAATATATCTTCTTCACAAGGAGAGAGCATAGACATTCACTAAGTACACTCGACATGCTGTTTTCAGATGCTGTGTCTTTAAAATCCCACAGCAGTGGTGTGAAAGAGATCTGTTAGTCTGACATCATGCTTATTATGTGCCAGACACTATTCTAAATAGAACATTTAGTAAGGACCTATATCATAGTCCAGTTAATACTGGTAACCAGCTAGTTTCAATATCGTGTAATCCTCCTAGCAAGCATATATGGTAATAACTATTCTCAATCCCATGTTACAGATAAGGGAAATTGTGACACAAAGAGGTTAAGTAACTTCTGTAAGATTATACATGGTAAATTGTGGAAATAGATTCAAGTCATAGAAATCTGGCTCAAGAGTCTTCCCATCTGTAGTCTATTTTATTTTATTTGTTTTTGTAGTCTACTTTATACTCCGTTTTTAGGTCTGATTTACCAGAGATAAGCAATAAAAAGTGGGAAGGCAGGATTTGCACCCAGGTCTAGCTTAGACCAGGAAGCCTGATCTCAGCCTGCATGTTGACTTCTCACATTCTGCCATATCCTGTATGCTTTTTTCATTGACACTTGTCAGCCACAGAGCCCTTCCTCTCCAGCCTTGAGGATACTTTCTCATCTCAGAGGCCCTACCCCTCTGCGTCACTGTCTTGGTAACTGTTGAGACCAGTCAGACACCGGTGGGTCCCTCTAGCCAGTGCTCTTGTGCCAGGCCAGTCTGCAAGCCTCTGACAGGCCTGTGGCAGCCTCTTAGGAACTGTAAGATGAGGCCAGTGCGATGAGGCCTGGGCACCCAGGTGCTCAGCAGCCTTTAGTTAGAGCCAGCTTTGTCACTTTCCAGCTATGTTTCTTTGGGCAAGTCATTTAACCACTCTGTGACTCAGTTTTCTCATCTGTAACGTATTGATTAACAGTACCGCCTTTGGAGGCATGATTCTGAAGACTGTGTTAGTTCTGATAGAGCACTTTGAAATAAAACCTGGCACTCAGTACCTGTTAACTATAATTATATGTTATCACACATATTTGAAGATAATTATTATAATTAATGTGTATTGTACATAGTACAAAGAAATCATTATTGCCAGGTGCAGTGGTACATGCCCATAACCCCAATGTCTTCCCAGTTACTTGGGAAGCTGAGGTAGCTTCCCAGGTTTGAGGCCAGCCTGAGTAACTTAATGAGATCCTGTCACAAAGTGAAATAAAAAGGGATGGGCATATAGCTCAGTGACAGAGTGCTTATGTAGCATGTGCAGGCCCTGGATTCAATCCCCAATACTTCATGAGGAAAGAAGGAAGGAAGGAAGGAAGGAAGGAAGGAAGGAGAGAGAGAGAGAGAGAGAGAAAGAAAGAAAGAAAGAAAGAAAAAGAAAGAAAGAAAGAAAGAAAGAAAGAAAGAAAGAAAGAAAGAAAGAAAGAAAGAAAGAGAAAGGGAAGACCATTACATACATCTAAGGAGCCTTTTGGTATTTTTTTTTGCCCCGTCAGTCCTATCATCAGCCCTCTCTGTCCCTCTATTGTCCTGCAGGTTGGGCACAATCAGCTGAATGGTTGGCAGCTGTCCCATCTGCCTGCAGGGACCTTGGCCCTGTCTCCTTTGGCTGCCCTTTCAAAAGCAATCTCTGTAGCATTTGTCTGCTTGCCTGGTGGCTTGCCATGGCCCTCACAGTGGTGCTATGCATTTCTTGGGACAAATATCCTCTGGTGACTCTTTAGAGCCTATAAAACTCCTCAAGCCAAACATACTGTCTTCCTCACTGTGTGCTAGTTCTTTCCACGTTTGTTTATTCACAGGAAATGCCAACTGGAAGAGCGCTGACTTCTGTCACATATCTACTTCCTAGGGCAACTGAGGTAAAGAGATAGAGTTTCAGTCCTCCCAACACCACTGGGAAGTGTCGTCCTCTTGCTTTTACAGAAGCTTAAACAGAGTCTGAACGTTTGAGTCATATGCCTCAGGTCACACTGCAAGGAAGATGTGGACTGGGCTAGAAGCCCAAGATCACTTTTACCTTGGGAAGGTCCCCCCACCAACATAATTCTGGCTTAGCTGGAATCAGGACCACGTGGCTTTCACACTCCCAGTGGTCACATACAGGTGCTCTGTCAATTTTGGCTGGGCGGAGTGTAGTATTCATGGGACACTCATCCTTAACTGAATGTGAGGGAAGAGGAAAGAAAGATGCTCCCGATCATCCATATTTTTGGAGAGTTTTCACATTGAAGGAATCCTGTAAATTTGCTAATCCAGTTATGCACCCGTGATCCAATCACTCCTAAAAGCCCTGTGTTCCTCTCAAGGCTGATGGCCGTGAACAGAAAGTTCAGGTCTGTTTGCTTTATGAATACCCTTGTATTTAGCTTTTGGGAAAAACCAAAGCACTAGGCAATATCAGGAGAACATGGCCAGAGAAGGCAAAGTGGTCCTACTCTAATCCTCCCTAACAGTCAAAGGGAGGGAGGACCACAAACAGGTGACAAGGAGGATATGGGCCACAAACCCTGGGAGCCTGGCAGGTGGTGTGGCTATGATTAGACTAGAGGGAAAACTATATGTGCCTACTGGCTAAGGGGAGGGGGAGTGACCCCACCCCTCCCCAACTCTATGTAGTGGCTCTAGGCAGTCAGTTTTGGGCAGAGATTTGGAGCTCATGTGCCAGATTCCCTGGTTTTTCAAGAGAAGTTACAAATCACGATCTGTAAGGAAAATCTCCTAATGCTTCATGAAGGCACAACTTTGTTATAAAATATTAGTTTTAGGCTGGTGCCTGGAGGGGGGACACCAGTGACAACCTCTGATGTCCACTGTTTAATCTCAGATCAGTGTCCTCTCCACTGGGTGTATCAGCCAGCATCTATAAGTAATTACACTCCTGGGGGTGTTTAATCCCCTTTCCTCCCATTTTAATTACTTCTTTAGTGCTGGGACAAAATACCTGATACCCAAAAGTTAACGGAGGAAAGGTTTACTTTAGCTCACAGTTTGTAGAGGTTTAAGTCCATAGTTGACTGGCTCCAAGGCCAGAAAGCATGGCAAAGGGGCATTGTCTTCAGTAAATCCATTCAGCCACATCACGAGCTGCGCTAATCCAGTTATGCACTCATAATTCAGTCACTCCTAAAAGCCCCACTATGAGGCCTTAGGGAATGTTTTAGATATAAAGCATACTACTTCCTATCTCTGTCAACCCTGAAACACTGTAGTAAACATGAACTCTGAGTAAAAACTGAGCTTGCTACACAAATCTGACCTCAAAACTGGCCCCATTCCTGTCCAGCTATGCGTCCTATACTGGCTCTGTCATCTTTCTAGTGAGACTGGAGTAGTCTGGGTTGCTAAGAGCTATCCTTGCCTAGGTCCTTGGGTGGGATGCAGACCTGGTTGTTTATAACAGAGCCTTAACTAATGCTGGTATAAAGTGATAGTCTAACTTCCCTAATTAACTGTAGATCATCTTGACTGGTAAGATTCTGATCCATCAGACTATTCAGGATCCCAGATCCTTCTGCTTTGTTGTTCAGCCTTTCTTGGAATAAATGGTCCAACATGGTACATGATAGGTCACTGCCATAATTTGCATTCCAGGCAGAGGGAAAAGGAGTGTGGAAGGAATAGCCTTTCTCTCCAAGGATACAACCAGACAGTTCCATATCCTGCTCATATCCCACTAGTTGACATTTGGTCTCACATCCACATCTAGCTGCAAGAGAGGCCGGGAAAGGTGGTTTTTCTATTTGGTTGGCCATGCGCCAGTTACAGTGTTATCGAAAATGTTTATAGAAGAAGGGGAGAATAGATATGGGGAGACAAGTTGCAGTCTCAGCCTACTGGGCTCATTCTGGTATAAATCCTCTAGGGCTGAAACCCTGTTGAGTTTCAAGGCCTGTCTGAGTCTGCAGCATCCAGACCAGGAAGTTGGAGGTTGGGATGGGAAAGAGGCCTCAGAATGTGTCCACAGTTTGGGTCACAAACTGTTGCTTTTATGGTTTAGAAAAGAGTCCTGTGGAGTCCCTATTCCTTGGACACAAGCCCATGGCTTGTGACAGTCCTTTGGAATGTTTATCTGGAAATATTATTTATACCCCATCCAGATTTCCTGTGCAGACTCTGATGGATCAGAGCAGGGGTAATGGTGGTGTGCTGTAGTGATGTGTGTAGGGAGTAAGACTCCTAACAAAAAAGAAAAAAAGAGAAAAAAATCTCACAATACCCAAAAAGCTCGCTAGAGGGCAGTACAGCCCTCTTTGAGATCCATTGGGTTGAGATGGAACTCATTCCTAGAGGCATACGCAAGATCCACACCAGCCCTGTACTGGAAATACCTTACTTTCCTGGGCCACTAAGACAGCCTTGGTCTCTCTCCTCATTCACCGGTCCACAATCTAGCTAGACATTAAACAGGTAATTGCACAACTCTGCGTTCCTTAGAACTGTGATACGCAATAAGAAGGAAAAATACTGCCATGTAGTTGTTTGTCTGAGTGACCCACCCTAGACAGAGTGAGGTCAAGGGCTATTTCCCTGGAGACGTGTTATTTGAACTGAGGGTCCCAGGGATCCTGAAAAAAGCAGAGAAGGAAACTGCAAATGGAGGGAATAGCTAAGCCAACCTCAGAGCTGGGCAGGAGTTCAGCATGTCTAGAAACCGAGAATCCCCTGGAGCTGTAGCTCAGGGCACTGGGGGCAGAATGGTGTTTCCCTATCAGTCTCGGAGAGGAATTTGGGCTTTATTCCAAGACCTGGTCACTGGCCTGACTATATTTTTTGTTTTGTTTTGTTTTTTCCTGATCGTATTTTTGTAAGATTGCCTGGTTGCAACGTGGATAATGAGCCAGGGTGACTGTGAGATGGATAGTTAAGAGTTACATGTGGTAATAATTAAAGGCAAAAGATTTATATGATCTGAAGAGAAACCAGAGTATTACATGTGGTAATAGGCCAGGTGGGAGATGATAATGGTAGGAGGAATTTAGAGGCTATAGCCCCTGGGTGATACCAAAGTTATTTGTGCCAGAAAGGGCAGTTTAGGCTGCAAGTAACTGAAACTCTTTACTCAAATAGACTTAACTGATAAATTATCATTGTGATTGGCTTACCTAATTCCCTTTCTTATTCACTTTCCTTGTTGTTGGTACAAAATACCTAACACCCACAATCTAGAGGAAGATGTTTTAGTCCATATTCAGCAGACTCAAAGAAAGAAACCCCTGGGTGGAAGGGCCTGGGTGGGGAAAACTGCTGGGTTCGTGGTGGCTGGGAAGCAGAGAGTGTGTGGTGGTTGACACATTGTGTCAACCTGAGAAGTTTAGAAGTTTAACTTCTAACTGACTTAGCAGGGAGCCAGGGTCCTCAGTTTCTAACATCTTCATCCTGTGCACAGAGTTGGAATGAGTGCTACACCTGCCTAGGGAGTGGCAGCCTGCTTATAATATAAGGGAAGAAAAGAGGCTTGCTCTGCTCTCCTTTTGTTCTTGCTGCTTTTGCTGTCTTCTGCCTGTTGTCTCTGTGCCATGCCACCCTGCCTTGGAACCAGCTGATTATGGACTGAAACCTCCACAAACAGTGAGCTAAATGAACTTTTCCTTCCTTAATTTTGGGTGTCAGGTATTTTGTTCCAGCATTGAGAGAAAAGTAACCAAGACAGAGAGAAAAGGGAAACCTGACAGGGAGGTATACTCTACTGGCCACACCTCCTGTGACTCACCTCTGCTGACCAGGCCTCAGCTCCTGGTATCACTTTTAACTCTAATGCTCCCATGATTCCATCACCCTTCAGAATCCCCACCTATGATTACATAAGGCTTTGGGGGGGGGCGTTCAGATATAAACTATGACTTTTTCTGTAGCCCCCAAAATATTCATGTGCATTTCTTTATGTGAAATGCATTTAGTCCATCTCTATGAATTACCAAAGCCCTAACAATTCCAGCATTGCTGAAAAGTCCAAAAATCCAAATCCAAAGTATCCTCTGGGTAAACTCTAAGCTGTGAGTCCCTGTTTAAAAAAAAAAAAAAAAGAATGTTAAAGATGGTTGACATACAATAGCACAGGGTAAACATTCCCATACCAAAAGGGAGGAATAAGGAATAGAAAGGAATGGGGGATAGAAAAGAACAGAATCAAAGCAATGCTGAAACCATGAAGTGCAAACATTAAATCCTGTAGCTCTGTGTCCAGCACCTGCGGCAAGTTGTAATGGACCAGTTGTGGTGAGATGCTAACTGGAAGTGACTTGCCACTCTGGAATTGCCAGTGATTATAGCCCCCATGGCCTTTCTCTTGGACTGGCTTTGGTCACTACCTGCAGCTTTCCTCAGACATTTTACATCCCTGACTTATTCAACTTTCTTAGGTCTCCATTGTACTTTTAGTTTCAGTGTCATGTTTCACACACTGCCCTCTGTGGAGCACATTGCCTGGCCTCCCGGCTTCTCTTCTGAAATCTTGGTGGAAGCCTTTTACCCTGTTATTCTTGGATTTTGCACACCCACGAAGGGTGATACCAAGGTCTGCTGCTGTCTCCAACAATTATCAGGTCCTTTTGCTTCATGACTGCCAAGGCTTCTGAGTTCCTCTATAGCTCAGCTCTGGTAGGGTAATCCCCAGTTGTTGGAGAATAAATTTCCTAAGCAGCTCTTCTCCAATGGTGTGCCCTGGGGCTGTTTTCTCTCTCTCTTTTTTTTTTTTTTTTGGTACGGGGCATTGAATTTACGACCTTGCGCTTGCCAGGCAGGCGCTTAAGCCACTGAGCTAAATCCCCGGCCGGGGCTGTTTTCTCAAAGCAAAAATCTTTCATTTTTATACCTTGAGGCCTGCACAGGGTGGTATCTTGTTGATTTCTGAGAAGACTTCAAGGTATCTTTCCTCCTGGCCTGATATAAAGTACTTGGCTTCTTTTTAATCTTTTTGGTAACCAATCTTTCCTCTGTTTTATCTTTGCAGCCTCCCCAGGGTCCTTCTATGTAGTTCAGGCTGGCCTTACACTCCGTACATAGCCTGGGTTGACCTTGAGCTCAAAATCACGGCAATTCTCTTGCCTCAGTCTCCTGAATTACAGGCAAGTACCACCACACTCAGCTTGTAAGCCATTTCTTTCTGGAAAAACTAAAAAATTTTTAAATGGGATTTTTGCTCCTGATTTTCAATATAAACTTGGCTAAAAGTTGCCTGCAGTACCTATGCAGCAACCTGAACATTGCATTGCCTTGAAATTTCTTTTGGCAGGATTTTTTTTTTTTTTTTTTTTTTGTACACTTATCAGGCAAGCACCTGAACCTCTGAGCTAAATCCTCAGCCCTTTTGGCAGATTAAGTCATCTTAATCTTTAATCTCAGCCTCCTACAAAGTTTTAGGATATGAGCAAAATGTGGACCAATTTTTTTGCCAGTATATAACACATTTGATCTCTAGCCCAGCTGCCAATGGACTCCTTGTTCTAAACTGAAACCTCCCGAGCTGCATTCTGGTCTTCCGAGCTCTGACCAGGATCTTTCATCAAGCCTGGTTTATAGCATCTAGGGTTTCTCCAGCCAGTATCTCCCAACTGTTCCAAATTCCTCCCATGAAGCACTTCCAAAGGCTTCTAAACCACGTGGCTAGATTGTATCATAGCAATTATCCCAGTTCTTTGTTACGAAAATCTAACATAGTCACTTTCCCTATTATTGGGGCAAAATACCCAATGCCTGAAATTTAAAGGAAGAGAAGTTTATTTTGGCTCACCCTTTTGACGTTTCAGCCCATGTGCAGCAAGCTCAAGCAGAGAAATCACATGGTATTGGGCGGGGGCACAGGAAACCTGTTTACTTCGTGGTAGACAGGAATCAGTGAGCAAGGAGGAACCAAGGAGGGAGATGTGTTCTAACTGGTCATGTCTCCAGTGATGCACCTCCTTATATTACATTTAGCTGTAGGACTCCCATGATTCAAACACCTTTCCAAAGCCCCTCCTCTGAGTGCATGATGCTTTGAGGAGCCAACCGGGTATAAACCATAACACTACCAGGCCAGAGATAAGACATATACACTGTAGAGCTTTACTGTGTCACCCTGGATCCAGGCTCACTCCACTTTTCTTTCTGGTCTATTGTCCTCAGTGTCTGTGACATCCTAGGGCTGGTCAACAATTGGATCTACGTACTTTCTTATTCACAGGAAGCAGTAGGCTTCTCCATTCATGGTGTGTAAGTCTGTTCCTTTAGGGAACAATGTAGAAGGCATGTCCATTGCTAGACCAACAGTGGCAAGAGACAGGTTCAGATAGATAGAGCAAGATCCAACCTGGAGCTAGAGCTGGATACCTGAACAGCTTAGGTTGTGCTAGAAAGCAGGAAGGGCCCTCCATGTTGGGGTAAAACAAGTGTCCACTACATCTTGAGGGCAGGTAAGAGGGATACAGTTAGGAGGAGGAGGAGAGGTCAAGCATGTTGAGAAGGTTCTGAGAAGGGGATAGCTTCAGATTCTCCTTCTCTTCTTCCTTTCCTTCCGTTGCCATGTCCCACCCCAGTGGGAATAGCTAGCTTCTTTATAGTGCATCCACTTCTTAAGAACACCTCCTTCCATGTCTTTAGATTTGTTTGCTATCATCTGATGCCCTGATAGTAAGCATCCTGAGGACAGGGATATGACCTATTCCTAGGGCCTAACACAGCTTTATCAAGTTGTAGGTGACTACTGGGGAGGAGGTATGTGATTCATTTGTTCTTTTTTTGTTTTTCATTTTGATATCAAGGATTGTAGTTATGCCTTCACGCTTACCAGACAGGCACTAGAGCCACTGAGCTAAGCCCCCAGCCCGATTCATTTGTTCTTGCAGTCAACCATTTAGACAATATTTATGGAGAACCTACTTCATGCCAGGCACTGCTCCAGGTGCTGAGGAAACAGCAATAAACAAAGCAGATGTTCTAATGGAGAATATGGAAAAGAAATAAGATTCATCTATTACCTAATGATTGGTGCAAAAAATAAGCAGTAATGAGCTTGGGGACCAAGAGAGGTCCCATTTGAGTGGCTATCTGAAGGAAGGGAAGGGGTTATTATTGCAGTCAGCAAGAATGTCTAGCAAAGTCCCTGTTAGGCACCTACTTGACGTGTCTGAGTAGCTAGTAGGCTAACAGGCTTGAAGAAGAGGAGAGAAGGAGAGAGGTCAGTGAGGTCCAGCAGGACTTTGAATGTCAATTAAGGACTTTGGAGTTTGGATTTTGTTGTGAGTGATATGGGAACTATTGAAGGGCTTTTAGTGCCCGAGTGACATCAGGTAATGCTTCTGGGGTACAAAATAGACTGTAGGTGGGAGGGCAAGACAGGAGTGAGAGATGCTGAGGGAACCTCTTGCAATGATTTTGGCAGGCTTCAACTAAGGGGATTCCAATGGAGATGGTGACAGATGGTGGGATTTTAAATAATTTTTAAAGCTTTTTTTTTTTAACCTTTTTGAATATTTTTTTAAAAAGTATAGTTGAGAGCCAGGGATTTAGCTCAGTGGCTTAAGTGCCTGCCTGGCAAGCATGAGGTCATGAGTTCGATCTCCAGTACCAAAAAAAAAAAAAAAGTACAGTTGATAGAATTTGCAGTTTTGGTGCCATGATAGGGTTGAAAGCATGACTGAGTGGTTCAAGAGAGGTAAGAGGGGAAACAGTGGAGACAAAGTATGAAGAGCTTTTTCAAAGGATTTTTGTAAAGGTAGTGTAGTGGGAGGTGTAGCTCAGTAGTTGCATACCCTCAAAGCCATGAGTCTGATCCTAGGCATGTATCTGTGTACACACACACACACACACACACACACACACACACACACGAGAGCTATGAAGCTGGGTGTGATGGATGGTACATTGCTGTAATCCCAGCACTTGGTAGGTTGAGACAGAGTACTGAGAATTTGAGGCCAGCCTGGGCTAGATAGCAAGACCTGGTCTCAATAGAGATGCAAGGTGGGGAACAGTTGAAGGGGAAGAAGTTTTCGTTTGTTTGTTGTCTTTGTTTTGTTTTGATGGTTCTGGGGACTGATTGAACCCAGGAGCTGATGCATGCAAGGCAAGTGTGCTACTACTGAGCTACATCCCTAGCACTTTTAATTTTTGTTTTTGAGACAGGGTCTTGCTAAGATGCTGGACTAGTCTTGAACTTGTGGTCCTTCTACCTCAGTTTCCTAAATAGTTGGAATTACAGGTGTGTACCACTCCTCCCACCAAGAGGGTGCTTTATTAAGAGCAGTAATGGAATGATTCAGTAGACAAAGAAAACTTGGTGATGAGGAGAGGTTGACAGGGCCTTGTCACTGAATGGAATTATTCTCAAGTCCATTGCATTAGTTCGTTTCATAACAATAGGAGAGAAAGCAAAGGATTTGGGGACAAATGCTCGTGAGAGCTAGAAGGACACCCTGGGAACCTGAGGATGTTCTCTGTCCAGTAAATAGGAAGCGGACTGAGAGTGGGTGTGACAAGGGGTACCGGGGTCTGGGGAGAGAGGAGTATTAAGTAGTGTTCCAGGAGCGGAGCCAGGAGACTATGGAAACAGTGTGGCAGCCGGCAGGAGTGAAGGGCGGCTGGAATGAGGGGTCTCGATGATCCAGCACAGTCCTGTGCAGCTGCGTTTCTCTCCTACGCGTTCATCTGTTAGCGAGCAAGTGTAGAATAGGCAAATCAGGATCCCCTGAAGTTATGATTTCTTCTTATGAAAATGTTGGCGCCCACAGAATAAGAGAGGAGAAAGAGAGCTGCAGAATGATGCTAGTAACTATTGGCGGTAAGAGTTTAGGCTGAAAAAGGAGGCTGGTTGTGAGGACTTGGGAGGTGGGTGGAGATTAGTGCGGTCTTGTGCTACCGCTAGTGCAGGGATGCAGAGGTGAGAAGCCAGGGCTCTGTGGTCAGCAAGTTTATAAGCTACTAAGGAACCCGATGAGCTAAGAACCGTGCAGGCTCAGAGGCAGGTTCCAGGAAGCTCAGGCCTCGGGATCACTCCCGCCCCGGGATTCCTAGCACGTCGGGACCGTCGCCTAGGGCCAGCTGAGAGCCGGCTCCCCAGCAGCGGGAAGGGGTGGGCGCGAGGGCGAGCAAGCCCAGGCCAGGGCTCCGGACACTGCGGCGTCTCCGCCGCTGATCCCCCTTCTGCCCGCCTCCTTCCCACCCTTTCACTGAGCGTTCCCGCGGCCAGGCCCGCGAAGTCCGGGAACCCTGGGCTCGGGCGGAGTGGGAGCCGCTGGGTCGCGTCGGGGATCAGCAGCCGAGCGGTGCGCCCCGCATTAGCCGCGTCTGCACTCCTGGGCGGGCGGCGACCCTCGGAGTAGGGGACCAGCGGCCCTCGGAGTGGGGGACCAGCGGCCCTCGGAGTAGGGGACCAGCGGCCCGCAGCGCGTCCGAGCCCCGCCCCACCCCGCCGGTCACCGCTGCAGGGCGGACCCGGGCAGGGGCCTGCGGGGAAGACCCGCCCAGTGGGTGTCCGGTGTCCTCCCGGGCTCCCACCGCGGTGGGCCACTTCCCCGCCCAGGCGCTGCGGAGGCGACAGCCTCCTCTTGGGGCTGCCGCGGGAGCCCGGGGAGCCCGGGATCGCTCGCCTGCGCGCTCCGTGAGTGGCTGGGCCAGGTGCTCCAGCTCCCGCTCTGCGCTGTCGCTGCGCCTCCGCGCCCCGACCGCCGCCGAGCCATGTTGTGCTGCCTGCTGGTGACGGCCAGCAACCTCCCCAACGTGAAGAAGGACCGGCGCAGCGACCCTGTCGCCAGCCTGACTTTCCGAGGTGAGAGCCCTGGGCGCCACGGACCCGCGCCACACGACTCTGCAAGCAGCGCCTGGCCTGTGGCCCCGCCTCGGGTGCCAACCCCAATCGAGGGGGGCCCAGTTTCTTCCTTGGTCAGCGGGGTCCAACCTTGGAACTGACAAGGATGAAAAGGAGCGGAGCACAGTGTATGACTTGGAGCTTGGAAGTTTTGGAATATTCGAAGTGCTGCTGATATGTCTGTTGTCACTTTTCTAAGGTGATACCCAGAAGGAATGAGTCCAAGCCCTTACTGAGTAATGGGCGTAGAGTTAGGATTGGAAGTTGGCTGTAGAGGCTAGCGGGGAATCAGGGCCACCTAACTGGGTGTTAGGACATCATGCTGTGAAAATCGTGTTGTTCTTTCATTCATTCATTTATTCATTCAGTCAATCATTTTCCTCATTGAACCCTGGCCATATTGAATCCACCTGTCTTCAACCAGGAGGAAGAAGAACAGAATAGGATACATATTGCCTTTTGAGGAATTTTGAGAGATGTCAAAAATGTTTTTCCAAATTCTAGGAGTTAAGCCCCTGTATTTAGTGTCTCTCTCTGGGAAGGCTCTGGGATGTGGCCGGGTACCTCCTCCCAAGGCGTCTCCACCCCCCCTTTCAGGCAGGGATTCCCATGGGAAGGGGTGTCTCAGGAGGGGAAAGGGAAGAGGAAAGATCTGTCAAATTGAGAGAAAGAACAATAGCTGTGAGTCAGGACCCTAGTTCTGCAGAAAAAAGATAAAGAGAGGAGGACATTTTTCTCTTAGCCAGGAGCCATACTTTGTGGAATTGAAAACACATGCATATCACAAAAGATGGCCCAGTGTGGAGGGATAGTGGCAGGGCTTTACATGAAGTTTGGGAACAGTACAGATGCCAGGGTGCTCTTTGGTTCTCACCTGTGAGCTCCATGTACTCCCAAGCAGCTCCCCAGGATAATGATAGATGAATGGCACAATTTAACAGAGTTCTAGATAGAGGATTTTTTGTTTTTTGTTTTGTTTTGTTTTGTTTTTAGGTGCCAGGGATCGAACTCATGACCTAGTGCTTGCCAAGTAGACACTTATGCCACTGAGCTAAATCCCTAGCCCAGATTTGTTGTTTTTTGAGACACAGTCTTCCCATGTTGCTCAGGTTGGCCTTGAACTCACTATGTAGCCCAAACTGGCCTTGAACATGCTGCAATTCTCCTGCCTCAACCTCCTGAGTGCTGGGATTACAGGCTTGTGCCACCACTCCCAGCTCTAGGTATAGTTTTTATTCTTCGTGATGGGAACAGTTTACATATATTCCTTTTGAAAACTGTGCTTTGAAATCTTTTAGATAATATTGTCATTTTCATTGAACAGTGACATGTCTGGGTGTTCACTATGTGAGGGCAGCTTCAAGGTGAGGTCCTTAGCTCTCCTTCTCCATCAGTGCTGCCTAGGCCTTGGCTGATAGGAACTGGGAGGCGGGGCTAGCTCAGGGTAGAGCACTTACCTAGGATGTGTGAAGCTGAAGGTTCAATCCCCAGCCCCCGCCCCCAAATTGTGGGAGTTCACCATTGTCAAAAAAAAAAATATTTCCCTATGGACACTGACCCTTGGTGCCACAGCAACTGTGAACTCTCAGATGCTCTGAAAGCCCTTTGTGTCTGTTGATAACTCTTTCCTTGGCTTTGCAGCAGTCTGGTGGCTGCTGCTATTTTGCAGATGAGGAAGTGGAAAGCCTGGGAAGTTACATGATGTGTTCTGGGGTCACAGAAGGGAATTTCACTGCCCTTCATTAGGCAGGTGTCCAAATCTGTTTAGCTCCTCTTGGTTATTGCCCTGGCCTATGTATCCTGGGCATATGCACCTGCTGTCTTACATACACCTTTCTATTCACCTACTTTTTATAAAGCCTTACAATTTATTTGCCCTGATGAGCCTGTAGGAAAATTCAAGAATAAAAGAATGTAGCATCTCCAACCATTCAAAGTCTGTATTTCAAATCCCAGCTTCCTTGTCGCCTTCTGTATGAAGCCACCCAGGAGCCCCTGGCTATCAGTCTCTTGTCTGGATGCAGCAATATCTTTTTAGATCTGCTAGTACAGTCCTGTGCTCTGCTGGCCTGGGCTCAGTACTCAGCTCTGTACTTAGGACATCAGGACTCCTTGAGGACAGTGAGACGTCTTGTTCATCCATTGGCACAGCCCAGTGTGGAGCACAAGGAGACGAGGGTTTGTGCTTTTCCTGGCTCTGCCTCTCACCACCCCCCAGATGTGCCCAGGTACCTCACTCTGTCTGGATGTGGTCCTCCTATTTCACTCTGCCTGAGAATCACTTGGAGAGTGTGTTTGAAAAACAGACTCCTGGCTTTCATCTGAGAGCATCTATCTGGTGAGTCTGGAGAGTGAAAGAATCAATATTTGATACATACTGGGTATGGGCCATTTTGGAACCACATCTTGAGAGAAAGTGGTTGGAGGTACTGGGACAGGTGAACCTAGGGTGCTTTCCTACAGGACAGTTGCATTAGAGTCTGAGGCTGAATGGATGCTAAGGGTGGGCAGCCACTAGAATCAAACCTAAGACTCACAAAACACCCAGGCACAGGGCCTCTACCCTGTCCTGCACCAGAATGGTGTGGAGAGCTTTAAGAAAGCTCAGTGATAACCTCCTTGATCCCTCTACTCTGGAAGCCGTCTCTCTGAGTGCAGCCAAGGTATAGGTGTTTGTGATAGAGCTCTGAGTGTTTTGGAGGGCACAGCAGGGATAGCAGCCCTCCTATGAGAAGCCATCCTGTACATGTACTTGCTTCCAACATGCAGCTTGAAATGTACAAGAGGTGATCAAAATATACCATGAATTTTGAAAAAATTTATTACGATAAAAGACATAGTGCCATTAATCCCCTTTAAAACACTCCCGGTTGCGTCAAACACACGTATCCCATCATTCTTGCCACTTTCTGAAGCTGTTCTGGAAATCCTCTTTCGTGAGTGTTCTTTGAGGTATGATAAAACATATGGTAGATGCTGCTGTGTGCCAAGTACCATCTAATGGAAAGGCTGGGTCTTAAAAGTTTTATAGTGTATCATCATTCACTTTTTAAAGGTAGATCTGGTACCTTTCAGCCTCTGATTCTTCTCCAAAAGCAAAATGACCATAAAAAGTAAATGTTTTGAATTCAGTCCGAACATTGAGATAACCATGTCAGTGCAACTAAAGACACCCATGAAGGAAGACTTCCAGAACTGCTTCAGAACACGGCAAGAATGTGTGATAGGTGTGTCCAAAGCCACAGGGAGTATTCTGAGAGGGATTAATGGCAATGTGTCTTTTATTGTAACAAATTTTTAAAAATTTAAGCACGCCTTGTGTTTTTTGGTCATACCTCATCTGGGCTGGGCTGGGGCTGGGCTGGGCACGCTGTCCTTGCAGTTGTTCCCTGGGCATTCCAACCTCAGATGTAATTTCAGGACCTGCTTCCCAGAATAGACTATGAGCTCTGGGAGGCTGGACTCAGGGTATTTTCTGGCTTCCCTGTTAGAGACCTCAGGGTAAGGCTATTAACGAATACTGGTTATACCTTTGTTCTTGTAATAATTAATTAGTTATCTAAAAGTGCCTGAAGTAACTGGGCTATCGCAAATAGTTTTAACTGATGATACATGTGAACGAGCAGCATCATTTCCTACAGCCTCTGATAATCTGTTCCTCTCTTCTGCCCTATTTTCCATTCCTGTAATACAACTATTTATATCCCCTTATTCATACATTTAGTTCATTGAGTACCTACTGTGTGCCTATGGCTGTTCTAAGTGGTGGGGATGCATCCAAGGACAAAAATTCATCCCTGCTGCTTTGGAGTTCAATGTTTTATTTCCTTGAAAGCCAGATCTGCTGTGTTCTTGCCTGCTCAATTTCTGCTTTGCTTCCCCGGGCTCCCAGCCTAGAACCGAGGGGTCATGACTCAGTTTCTCTCTCCCTCACCCCTCAGATCTTCTCTTCTCCCCGTATCTCTCTGGCCTCTTCCTCCTCCTGCCTCACTTCTCCCTTCTGTGGCCTAGCAAGAACCTGCCAATTGTAGAGTGTTCTCTGTCCTTGGGGAACACTCCTGCCTCACCTGTCAGGGAAGGGGGGCTAGAGGAGCTTTGGCCTTTCTGAACAGGGTTTAATGGTAAAAGTAATTTAATACACTGAAAATGGCTTTCTGTTTTCTTTTTATAGACATAACATGTACTCACTGTAAGGAATGACAAATTATGGAAAGATGGGGCAAAAATTATATAGATCCCAAATACTACCACTTGAATTAACAATTTTACATATTTCCTCCAAGATATTTTTTCTTTTAAAATAAAGCCACCTCTGGCCCTGAAGCAAGGCCAGCAGATCACTGTAGCTGCTGGTTTCAAACAGGAGCCTAAAGAGAATTCTTTCTGTGGTCTGTTGGCCATTTCAGAACTTTGGAAATGAAATGGTCAGTTCATCAGAAAGAAATAGCAGGTGAATATGGTGGACTTTAGGGGGCCCACAGGGGAGAGACCCTGGCGCTTTGGGACCTGCACCGTGCGGTTGACTCGGGGTGCCAGGAGAACAAGGGGCTGCTCCCCTCTCTGAGGGGTGCCTATGATCCTGCCAGCGTGCAGGCTGAGAATCAGACATCTCATGTCCTGTCCCCTGTCCCGTGTCCTCCCCCACTGCTTAGCAAGTGGGAGCCAGTGAACTACACATCTTGTGAAAAGATTGGCTATGTTATTTAGTATGAGCTCCCCATATGCAAAGATAAGGACAACCATTTGTAAGAAAACAAGAGACAATATGACAGATAGTGAAGATCTCTGGTTGTGTAGCTTTGAAATTTATGCTTTCTTATGTCCCGTTCCGTTGTTTTGTTGTGTTTAATTTTACCCCCTTTAAAATAAAATTAAAAAGAAAAACAAAAAAAATAAAGCCACCTTATGAGATTTAATACATAAGTAAAGTGTATAAAATAGATTCAGATTTGTGTGTGTGTGTGTGTGGTGCTGGGGATCGAACCTAGGGCCTCATGCATGCAAGGCAAGAGCTCTACCACTGATCCACATCCCCAACCTGGCACATAAAATAGAAATGTATGATTTAACACAGTGGTTTCAACTAGGGATGATTTTGTTCCTTGGGTAGAGGCCAAGGATGCTGCTGCACAGGTTGCAATGCAGGGCAACCCCATAGCATTCATCACGAAGATTTATTTGGCGCAGAATATTAATAGTGCCAAGACAGAAAAATCCTGCTTTAAAGACTGCAGTGTGAAGGGGGCCACAAGGTCATATCGCCCACATCAAGGAGCCTTGCTGGCCCCATCCTCCCCTAGAATTTCCTAGACCCCTTGTCTGCCTCTTTAAAGGTGATCCCATCCAGATTTTTCTCCCACACGTTTACATATTTGTATTTTTATTTGAAAATAAGCAAGAGGTATTATCTGTCAAGATGTAGTTTATGTAACTTTTAAAGATGTCTGTGGAGTATTTGATTCTATGGATACACTATAATGGAATTACCACCTGACTGGAATTACCACATGAATATTTAGATTGTATCACTTTTTATATTTATATCCATTTCTTAAATTATACTGTTACTGTTAGGAATATCCTGGTGACTGGATCTTTATTTGCTTTGGGCAAATACCAGAAATGGAATTTCTATGTCAGAAGTTACATATGTATTTAAGGTTTTGCTGCATTTCTCAAATTGTTCTTTCCAAGAATCTATATTAATTCTTTTTTCCTATCAGCCAAGCATAAGAGCTTATTTTCTTAAATCATACAAGTCTTTAACAATTTCTTACTGTTCAAGTAGTGTTCATGAGCCAGGCATGGTGGCTCATGGCTGTAATCCCAGCACTCAGCACTGAGGCAAGGCAAGGATTGCTGCAAAGTTCAAGGCCAGTTTGGGCTACATAGTGAGTTCAAGGCCAGCCTGAGTTCCATAGGGACACCTTGCCTCTAAAAACCAAAACCAAAATCAAACCAACAGAACAAAACAAATTGTGTTCGTGATATTTCAACATTACTTATTAGCAGTCATTTCTTACTAAATTGATTTTTCATTTGCCCATTTTTTGAGTAATGGTTTCTCTTCTTAATTGGTGGCAAGCACTCTTTAGATACAGTATTAAGAATATTAACATTTTTGACATTTCCAGTGTCTTCCTCAATTAAGTTAGTTTATTTCACTGACAAATAAGAACTAGAAATATGTCTCCCAGCTCTAACTGACCTTTGAGTTAAAAGACCACCCCTCTCATCCATTCCTCTGTGGCCAGTATGTCCACTGCCCACTGCCCTTCCTCGTCTCTTCTTTCCTAGACTGCGTGGCTCCAATTGGGGTTGAAAAGGATGAGAGAGGGAGGGGGTACATGAGCGAGGGAAAGCAGTGCTCTCCTGGTGACATGGAGGTTGATAGCTGCCCAGGTCTTGGGGTGCACTGGGTCAGGTCCCCAGATGGGGAGGCAGAATGTACCTACCTTCTGCCAAGAAGTGAAGCGGGAGCCTGGCCTGTCTTCTCTGCTTTCAGCTGCTGCTGCCTTCTGGTTGTCTGCCAATATTTGAATTCCTATTGCTTTTTTTTTTTTTTTAATCTTGTGGGTTTTCTAATAGGGGTGGCAGGAGAGTGCCCTGCACAGAGCAAGCCCTCAATGTATACTTGAAATAAAGGAAAAGGGATAAAGGAAGGGATAGAGGGATAAAGGGATAAAGGAAGGGTTAGCTAGGTGCTGCCTGCAGGATTCAAAGGCCCCCAGAATATCCAAGCATGTGTCCTATCACCCGGGGCCAGAGCCCCCACCCCATCCCTATCCTGCCTCCTGCCCTGGTCCAAACATGCCTGTCTTCCCTCCTGCTCACCACTCCTTCTCCAGGCAGAGATGCTGGCAGCCACTCATATGCTGCCAGTCAGAGCCTTGAAGTCATCCTCTGCTCCTCTCCTTCTTCCCTCCCTACCCCGATACTGGCCAGTAGACCCAGGCCCACTGCCTGTATCCCATGTCCATTTCTCTCTTAGACTTTTAAAAAACTGTGGTAAGACAGACACACAGCACATAAAACCTATCATCTTAACCATTTGAAAGTGCATACTTCAGCGGTACTGTATTAAATATGTTACGTGTCTTGAGAGAGAGTGAGTGATACAGCCAATACACATGAAGCTCTGGGTTCCGTCCTCAGGACCCAGATAAACCTCTCAAAACCAAAACCAGAGCCAGGCATGGTGGCGCATGTCTGTAATCCCAGCACTTGGGAGGCTGAGGCAGGAGGATTGTTGCAAGTTTGAGGCCAGGCTGGACTACATACTGAGCTCAAGGCCAGCCTGAACTGCATAGTAAGAATCTGTCTCAAAAAAAGACAAAAAACCCCAAACCCAAATCACCCAGAACAAAACAAACAAAAACCACATTTACCCTGTTGTGCAATCATCACCGTTGTCCATCCCCAGAACTGTTCATCTTCTTAAACTGAAAATCTATGCTCATTAAAGGTTAACTCTCTGTCTCTGTTCTCCCCAGTCCTGGCAACCATCATCCTACTTTGTCTCTATGATTTTGAGTCCTCTCACTGTTTCTTGTAAGTGGAATCATGCAGTATTTGTCTTTTTGTGTCTGGCTGAGTCATTTAGACTGGAGAATCACCCCAGGACTTTAGCACGGTTTCACAGATTCCTGCTGGACCCCAATCTGCACAGAAGTCTAGAGAGAGGGTGCAGTCCCTTCCCTTTGCCACTGGCATGAGCTAGGAGCTCTCCAGTCTGTTGAATGACACACTTAAGACCACTTTCTCAAGGTCAAAATTAATTACCAAGGATAGGATACGTCTAAATCTATGATGAGGATGGATCTAATGAACTCCTTTGTGATTAGCCATTGTGCCTTCCCTTCTCATGTTATGTGAAAGTCATGTGATATTCTGGGGGTGTAGTATGCATCAGTGACCCCTACCAAATGTTATCCAGAGAACCCCAGAGTTAGCTCTTCTGACCAGGACTCACTGAAATCTCACCATGGGATTTTGTTTTCCTCATCTTTGGAGAAGACAGGAAGTGGGAAATGGCTCAGAAATGCTTAACCCAGTGCTTGACCCATATATCACCCAATTATGCTAGCTGGGAGTACCAGGAAATGAGTTTCTGAGCAGACAATTCAAGAGAGGCTACACATAGAATTATCTACGTTGCTCCTCTTAGTCACAGGAAGCTGGTCTGTGATAGGGCAGGGGAAGTGCACGTTTAGTTTGCCTCTCAGCTCTCCTGAGAACCCTATGCAGTAGACTCTTTTATTATTGTCAATTTGCTGCCAGGGGAGCCAGGCCTAGAAAGGTGATGAGCTCTACCCAAGGGCACATGGTATAGCTATTACTGAAAGACTCCAAAGCCAAGGGCTCACTTCTGTGAGAGCCACAGCAACATGACTCACAAGAGGGTTCAGAGTGACCCACAAGGGCACATCTGCAGTGTCAGAAAGTAACGCATACCCTTTCCAAGATCCCCCATTCCTGTATCCGCTGACACAGAGCCATGCCATTAAGGAAGCCTTATGGACTTCCCAAGACCAGTTCTTCTGGTGAGGAGGTAAATTTGTAGCCAGCTTTGGAGAGAAAAAGACCCTTCTTTCGCCACCCATGTACTGGGCACTGTGCTAGGTACTAGGGCTACTAACACAAGTGAGCCACAGAATAAACAGCCTAGGACGGCCAGCACAGAGGCACACTGTTCATCTGCTACGCAGGGCATGTGGTCCCAGACAGCTGAGGGAGCTCCAAATAGAGCAGCCAGCTCTATTGGGAGAGTCAGGGGAGGCTTACCAGAGAGACAGCTGAGCTGGGTATTGAAGAGTCAGTAGGAGTTCACTGGAATTCACTGGCTGCATCACAGTGGAGCACAGAGGGGAGGAAAGACAAAGTGAACTCACACCTGATTAGGCTGCTGGGTGCTGGGCACCCATACATGCTATTTTGTTGAATTTTCACAGTGCCTTCTGGAGGTATTATTATAATATAACCTTACAAATGAGGAAACTGAGGCTGAAATCTTAAATGAATTTCCCAGGACTCTTTCTAAAGGTCAGAAGGGTCAAAGTTGGCTTTATAAGGACACTAAGAGTTATTTGCCTTTTTCACTGAGTTGGCATTTGCCAACACAGTGCTGGCCACACAGCTATGTGGGCCCCTGGATGCCAGTCAAGCCATTGGCAACAAAACATGGCAGTTGTATTCTTTAATGGCTCACTGTTTTTTTTTTTTTTTTTTTTTTTTTTTTTTTTTTTTTTTTTTTTTGGTGCCAGGGATCAAACTCACGACCTCACATTTGCCAAGCAGGCTGTACTCACTGTTTTAAAAATATCTAATTTCACATAAGAATGTCCTTGATGAAGCAGAAAAATAGTTGATTTTAATCCTCTAGTACATGTGTTTATAATATTCTGTAAGGTGAATTGAGAATGAGCAGAGAATATTTCTGCTGTACCCTGGAGAATGGTTTTTTTCCAAAGGAAAAGCATTTGCATAATTGTTTGAGTTACAAGCTAAACTAGCCACTGGTTTGTTGGTTGTTTTTTTTCATGGAATTCTACTTTACTGGAAGAATGACTGACAAACTATGGTTATTCAGACATGAGCATTCCACAGATGTTTTTCTTTTCTTTCCGTTCTCTCTCTCTTCCTTTCTCCTTGCCTCCCCTCCTCCTTTCTCTGCTTTTTTGTGGTATTGGTGATCAAGTCCAGAGCCTGGTGCATACTAAGCAAGTGCTGTATGCTCATCCCTAAGTATTTTTTTGAAAATGAACAAGATATAGCTAACATTTATCATTTGTTTCTTTTGAGAACAAAATAAAATTTTGGAAAATTTATATCTTCTAGCTTCCCAGATTATAGACTTTCCTAGTGAAACTGATGGTGATATTAATGAATGTGATTTTTTTTGGTGTGTTTTTGAGACAGCGTCTTGTTATGCAGTTCAGGTTGGCTTTGGGCTTACTTTGTAGTCCAGGCTGGTCTCGAACTTGCCACAATCCTCCTGCCTCAGCCTCCCAAGTGTTGACAAAGATCCATGACATTAAGGAAGGTGTGTGCCACCACACCTGGCCACGAAATGTGATTTTTTTTAGTAATGAAATGTTTTGGCACTTGAAAATCTACATAACCCATTTAATGAAAACTTTACAGGTGATTCATGCATTTTACGTGATTTACAGAATCACGAATGAGAAGAAGGTCCTGTCTTGGTTATTTTTCTCTAGTTGCTTGTACAAAGTACCCTGTGCCCAAAAGGAAAAAAAAGAAAGATTTATTTAGCTCACTATTTGTGGAGGTTTCAGTCCATAATCAGCTGGCTTCAAGTCAGGGTAGCATGGGGGGGGCACTTCCAGGCAGCAGCTGGCAAAAGGAGCCAGAGCAAAAGGGAGGAAGAACAAGCCTCTTCTCCTCCCTCATATTGTGTGCAGGCCACCCCCCACCCCCAGGGCAGATGTAGCACTCACAGAATCTCTGAGCCTTCCTCTTGCACAGGATGAAGATATTTACAAACTAAAGGCCCTGGCTCCCTGCTGAGTCTCTTAGTTAAATTTCTAAACTTCTCAGGCCGACACAGTGTATCAACCATAACAGGTACACTGAAAGTACAACATAGAATAAGCAATTCTAGAATGACAGAGTACAAAATGTTCATTGATCTAGATTTCAAATTGAAAAGTATCTTTAAGAAGTTTAAGAATTACTACTGGTTGAGTTTTAATGTGGTTTCAGAGGATAGTCACAATTACCCAAAAGTTCATTAATACATGCACCTCTTTCAAATGACGTATCTGGTTGGACTTTCTTCATGGGTAGCATCCAAAATGAGGTATGCCAATAGATTGAACACAGAAGTAGATATAGTAATTCAGCCAGGCATTAAAGAGATTTGCGAAAATGGAAGGCAATGTCACTTTTTTCTTTTTCCTTTGTTTTTAGCGTTAGAGTTTTAAAATTGAAATATGTCTCTTATGTTAATATTTTTTGGAATTCTTATTATTTTATTACTTATTTATTCTTTTTGAAACAGGATTTCACTATGCAGCTCAGGCTTGTCTTGAACTTACTTTGTCAGCCAGGTCAGCCTCAAATTCACCATGATCTTCCTGCCTTGGCCTCCTGAGTTCTAGGATTATAAGCATGTACCACTTTGCCTGGCCTTCTTATTGTTTTAAATTAGTTACTTAATATTTAAAATGCCTCAGTTTTAATTTCTAATATGGTACAATTTGATAGACATAGCCACCTAAATAAAAGCTCCTTAAGTGCACAACAGTTGTGAAGAGTGGTATCCTGGGACCTGAAAACTGGAGAAATACTCCCTCAGGAATCACAGAACAGGAGCAGTCCATGGTACCATTCCAAAGTGCACCATGTTTCCTACATCATGATTTTCAACCAAGAGGAAGGGGTGGGGGCTCACCGTCTCCCACTGAGCAGCTTTATCAGAATCTCTAGAGGAATGCAAGCAAGCTGAACCATTGTTTCCTAGATAACTGCCTTAGAATCTCCCAAGTCCTCCCTGCTTCTCATCTGCTCCAGCACTTTCCAGATCCCTTACCCATGTGTTGACCCTTTCTGCTTCCTTTCCTCCCTTTCCCTGCTCAGCATCTGGTAGGTAGGGGGTGACCTCACTGGAGGCTGCATGCATCGGGCTGACTAAGCAAGAGCTGGGGCTCCTGGAGATGTCTCCAGAGATTTCAGGACCTTCCCAGTGCAGGTGGTTCTCTCTGAAAGCGGAGCAGTCCAGGTGGCGATCAAGGCTTTTCATTGAGACGCTCACAAGTAAATGTTCTGTGTCTGAATGAACACTTTCCATGTCTTTTGAGGATCCAGGCATCTGTTGCTGATGCTTACTGGAAAAGCCATGTTTATCCCACTGTGTGCCCCTCTTACTGCAAAGCGCTGCAGAGCTAAGCTTTATTAGCTGCCTTCTCCTTCTGTGGGCTCTCAATGGCTCTTTTTCCCCCCTGTGAGTTCGTATAAGATGGGTCCACATCTTAGTGGACTTAGGGACTCTCCTCACTCTGATCCTATCAGTCCATAGGTGACACTTTGAGGAGGGAGGCAGGAGCTCTGTCCAAACTCACTTTTTTTTTCTCTTCTTTGTTCTCTCTCTTTCTGGTTACTTGAAAGAAATGTACTTGCTGGGCCCAGCAATGGACCAAGGGCTGCAGCCCAGACTCGTCCTCCCTGGCCCCAGATCTTTCATGGACAGAGTTCTCCACTCAGAGAGGCAGACCCAGCCACCAGGAGCATTCCCTGCGTATCTTCCTACCACATTTCCTTCGTGGCTCACCTGCCCACTGCACTGGGGGGCAGATATCCACCCTTTCACACACAGATCTGACACCTGGGACCCCAGGGGTCAGGGCTCAGCATTACCATTACAGTCTAAATTCTTTTTGTTTGCCCAGTGCAGTTCTGCAATCCCTCAGGCAGGTAGAGCTGGCTCAGGGCAGCTTGCTTCACACAAACCCCTTCCAGGCCTTGGAGGAGAGGAATTTTGTTTTCATGGAGGTAAAATTCCCCTACCATAAAATTCAATGTTTTAAAACCATTTAGTAGTGAGCAATTTAGATGAGTTTTAGGATGCAGTTTTGCACAACTATTGTCACAATCTAATTCCAGAATCTAATTTCTGAAAAGAAATTCTATACCCATCAGTCAATCAGACATTCCCTGTCCCCATCCTCTCCTACTCCTGTGGAAATCAGAAATCCACTTTCTGTCTTCATGGATTTGCCTGTGCCAGACATTGTCTATAAGAGGAATCCTACAGAATGCGGAGGCAGATGTTTTCAAAAAGAAAAATGGAATAATTTCTAGGGAAGATTGTTTGTTTTTTAGAATGAGAACATAATAAAGTCAGAAATGACAACAAAAACTCATTAAGAAGACTCAGCCTGAGTGTTCTCTTGGAAAAACACCCTCTGATCAGGCTCCTAGTGGTGGTTCCAGAGCTGAGAGCGAGCAGTCCTGTGGTTGATGTTGAGATTTCCTTTCTCAGGGAATCTCGTGGTTTGTAGGGATTCCTTCGGTGGCTGAGCCACAGTGTCAGTCTCAGCAGCCAACCCTAACTTGGAGGGTACAGGTGGGATGCATCTCTCTACTCTCCTTTTTGTGTCTCTGTAGGGGTGAAGAAGAGAACCAAAGTCATCAAGAACAGTGTGAACCCCGTGTGGAATGAGGTATGCAAGTGTTTCTCTGTCCCTTCTCTCTCCCTTGGCAGCCTCCGTCACTGCTGACAAGTTGGTGGAGGCGGAGGCTTCTTCAGTGCAGTCTTCACAGAGGGGAGGCCTGGGGGTCCACAGTGCCAGCTAAGTCCTTCTGGTCCAGCGACTTGGGAGGTGGGTTGTAAATGGAGACTGCCCTGTGGCATGGGTATGGTAGACCAGTGAGATGCCTTCCCCCACCCCCACGTGGAGGATTTTGAGGGACCCACTTGCCTGCCTTACCCCCTCACACAGGCTGTTCACTCTGCCCAAAGCTCACTTGCTCCCCACCATCCTCCCTGACTAACCAGGTCCTCCAATGGCTCCCACTGGCCTCTGGCCCCTCACTCATCTCTCTACATTTGTGGCTCTTACGTGGTCCTACTGGATGGAGCCCTGGCTACCTTATGGGGACAGATCAGGGTAATCAGAGAAGCCTTTACTCTGCAGAGCATTTTAGGATCTCTGTGGCCCCTACCTGATGTGACACTAACTCACCTGCCCACCAGGGGCCTGGCTTCTGGACAAGTACCATGATCTTGGTCCCTGAGGACCCCACAGGTCACCTGGCATTTTTGCAGCTGTAGTTTCGACTTAGGTTCCTGGAGGAAGAGTTGAAATTGGCCTGGTGGGGGGGGGCAGCAGGCATGAGAGTGTGACCTCCACTGCTGTTGTTTTCAACTCTCACGGACAGCTCTGCTGGTATTCATTCATCTTTCCACCCACTCATCCACTCATTCATTCTTGAGAGTCGCCCACCTGCTTAGTGCCCTGGGCCACAAGGGCAAACCAGATTGTGTCTTCTCCTGGGGCCACAGGTTAAGATCCTGTCTCTCCTTTTCTTTCAGGGCTTTGAGTGGGACCTCAAGGGCATCCCTCTGGACCAGGGATCTGAGCTTCATGTGGTGGTCAAAGACCATGAAACCATGGGGAGGAACAGGTGAGAGGGTTCAGAGTGGATGGTCCAGGCCTTGAAAATACAGGTAGGCTGTGGTGGATGCAGACTGTAGAATCTGGCCCAGAGAGCTGGTGTTTTTTTTCAGGGATGCCTCTCCTGAGCCGGGAGGCACAGTCTTCAGTAGATTCTGGGGAGAAATTGTGGCCTCAGGAACCTAGTGTAGGTGCAGCTGAGAGTGGCCCAGCTCCAGGGCTAGAATCAGGTGTCCCAGGGTTTACATGGACAGCACGTGCCCCAGGGAGACAAAGGCACCTGCTCTCCTGCTCCAGCCCAGAGGCTCCAGGGCGGGCCCCTTGTTGGGCTCCCTCTCTGCCCCGGCCAGACTGGTGAGGGCAGCAGCACACTGCAGGAGGCCGGCAGGGAGGCAGGCAGAGCTGTAGCCAGCCAGCACAGCGCTGTGGAAGAGGGCTGTGTGGGAGACGTGGGAATCGAGGTGAGATTTATGATTTAGAAGTCAGAACAGTAATAATGGTAACAGCCTGGCATCTCTCTTGTTGGGGTTTCTGTGGGAAGGGTTTCCAGGTGAGAAGGGGCACTAGCAGGAGCCGAGTCATGGTGGCACAAGCAGGTGTCTTCTTGGTAGCTGATGGATGGCTTCTCTGGCCCCTGAAGCCTTGAACCTTGTATGTAGCTGACAGGGATGAGCAAGAATAACCCTTGTTGACTGACTAGTGGTCCCGTTGATGGTGGGTGTGAGCAGACTGGGAGATGTGGCAGGCGAGCCTGTGGACTGCCAAGCGTTGTCAGGGTATGGGATTCCATGGTGGGCATGACAGTGCCCTGCGGTGTTAGGTGCAAGCAGCAGGGTGGATTTATGCATCCAATGCTGTTTATAGACATCGAGGCCCAGAAATCAGGTGTGGGCTTACTGTTTTGTGACCCTGCTTACAAGGGACCCTTTGTTTGGGAACTGGGGCAGCTGGTATCTGAGCCCTGGAAGTCTGGCTGTTTACCCTGCGGGTGGAGGGGGAGGAGAAGGAGGAAGAGGAGATTTCAGGAACCTGGGAAGGGTCTCAGGCTCCAAAACACTTGGAAAATTTGAACTCTTACATGCCTGGAAGAAAAATTCAACTGCTACCACCTTTTTGTGGCCATGTTGACAGTGGGTGCAGGGTATGGTGTTTGTAGGGACAGGGAGGATGTTTTCATTGCACCCTCTGAAGGAGGGGCTGCAGGGTTTGTGGCCTGGGCCTGCTGCTTGGGCCCCCTCTGCTGCGGGCATCTTGGGCCTATTTCATCCAGCTTTGGAGCTCAGCAGCCCCCGCTGCACAGGAATTGGGGTTGGAATCAGTTCAGGCTGACCTACCTATCTATGCGGATGCTTTGGGCAAGACCAAGCAGCCTCTTTTACCCTGAACGGTGGACCAGCAGGTCAGGGAGGGAGCAACTCTGGACACTGGGGAATCTGGAAGGCTTCCTGGAGTCCACTCACACCGACTGGTGGGCAAGGTAGGCTTTGCAGAGGTAGAAGGGGAGGGTATTCAGTGTGTGGAGGGCTGCCGGGCTCAGGTCTTACTGGAGGACTCAGTCTCTTGTGTAGCCCTGAGAGGAGGGAGTAGTTGGGGGCAGATTAGGAAGGGGCCCTCAATGTCAGGCTGCCTATAACAGTAGCAAAACCCACAGCTGATTCTTATAGAAAGCTGAGCCAAGTGCCGGGCTCTGTGCTGAGCCTCATACATAAGCTCTTTCTGCATGGGTTAGGTGCCACTATATAATTGCCATCATTATAGATGTGGGTCTAGAGATTCCAGAGTTCTCATAAAGGCTAGTAATGGTGGAACAGTGGTTGAAGGGTAGGTCTTTGTGACATACTCATGATCCCTTAGCCACCGCTTCTCTCAAGAGAATCTCTGAAATCCCATGCAGTTGCTGGGTCCTTCTGGAGAGTTTGGTCCCCCTGCTATTTCTGGAGTCGAGAGCATTTAGTGAGGCAGAGGTGGACAGTCTGGTTACTGCAGGGCACGTGGAGGAAATGCATATTTTATTTTTGTTATCACACTCAGCAGTTTTCTAGGCCTGGTGGAGAGTTTCTGAGGCCACAAAGTCAGCAGAAAAGAAGGGGCTGGCTGTAAACATACTTTTTGAGTTTGGCCATGTGTGGCCTTGAGCTGCTGTCACCTGGCAGGTCCAGCCTGACTCCTGCCGCTGCTGCACAGCCACGGCTGCTCTGGCTCTGTGGGTCATACGTCACGAGGAGGAGGATGGGTGCACCAAACACTGGGGCCTCTCACTGGGTCTCCGCTAGCCCCTGGGGGCAGCCAGCTCCCTGAAAACCAGTTCCCCAGATGATCAGGTCACTGCAGGCTGATTTTGTAGAAATCAGTTCCTCAAATATCAATTTGCAGAATGGCTAATTTATGAAACAGTTTACTGGAACCTTCTTTCCTATAACTACTTGGACGTTTTTGATTTTTCCAAACATTTATCTTAATGTTGTATTTCTAGCTTTTAAGATTGTAATTAAACTAAGTGGAAATATAAACTTACATTCATAAATATATGAAGAATATCAGAGGCTGTCAAAACTACATTGTTCCAAGAGGAAATGACGGGAACATATGGGGTCTCCTGCCTTGACAGCAGGGGTGACCTGCTTGGAGGCACAGGGCCCCTGCAAGGGGATTCTGTGATGCCCCCATGATTAGACCAGAGAATGTTTTCATTCTTGTCAAAAGTGGAAAGGAATCAAAGCAAGCGTAAAAGCAGTGAAAATTCTAAGTTTGTGAAAATAATAACAATAACAGGAAGTAACAAGAGCAGCCATGTGACAGTTTAGATTTTGAAAGAAAAAGAAGTTCAAGAACTTCAGCTCAGTGAACATTTGGCATGGAATGCCTGCCTACTCCTTGCCCTCAGGTCACCACTCTGGCCAGGAAATGATAGTAACTGCTGTCCTCTGACTGTTCTCAGTCTCCTTTGCAGTTTTGGTGAGGTTGCAGTGGGTTTTCCTGCACCCTTCATTTCTGGGATTTCTGGGCATGTCCTCTGTGAGCTCCCCGAGTGTCCTTTATGGGCCCTCTTCAGAGCAGGTGACTTATAGCTCCAGGCAGTTCTTCCACTCTGTCTCCCTTTGTCTCTCTCTGTCCATCCCCTGCTCCCTCTTCCTGACCTCCACCCTCTGCTTCTTCCATCTGTATCTAGAATTCCCCTCAAGGCTGCCCTCATTTTGTGTAGCACTGTGCTGCCCCTCTGTCCACAAGTCTGTGGCTTTGCTCCTTTTCTTTCTTGATTCTTCATCTTCTTTTAATTCATTCTTTCCTTCATCTCTTCTCCTCCACTGTCCTTCTTCTCTCCCCTTCTTTCCCCTCTCTTTGGCTTCTAGTACACTTGGCACTGTTTTTTTTTTTTCCCCCCTGATAACCACTAGAAGCTTTTGGGTGTTTGCCTTAGATCAGACTTGTCTTCTAGCCCTTAGTGGGATCTTGGGACGCCATCCTTCCATCCATCCATGATTCAAGAATGGGACCTCAATTGGGGAATTGCCTTGTGGATACTCAGGGCCCTGCCCACCCACACACCCATGAGTGGGGCAGCCCTAAGCTTGAGGGGCCCCAGAGCCAATTTCAGGGGGGTGAATTAGCTTTGCATGGACAAAATTGAGTTTCAAATGCCTGTAAAAGGAAGCTTTGGTCCTAGAGATGGAAGACACTTAGGCTAACCCAGTGGCAGAATCTGGAATCCTGTCCTGGGCTCTACTGGACGGCTTCCTTTGTATTACAGTAGGGGAGGTGACCCTGGTCCCTGTCCAGATCTTGGGCACCTGGGATGTTCAGCACAGATGTGCTGGTTTCAGTGGGCTGGGCTGGGCTGGGCTGGGCTGGGCTGAATGGCCTCACCTGCTCCCCAGGTTGAGTGTTTCCACTCTACAGCGGTGCTGAGAGCTCCTGGTCGTGGACTCCAGACCAGGATGCCCCGTTGAACTCTCTGAGATGATAGAAATTTGGTGTTTGAGTGGGCAAGAGTGATTGAGGAGCCCAATCTTTTTTTTTTATTTTATTTTTTTTTAATTTTATTTTAAAAGGGGGTAAAATTAAACACAACAAAACAGAACAGAACGGGACATAAGAAAGCATAAATTTCAAAGCTAGACAACCAGAGATCTTCACTGTCTTGTTTTCTTCCAAATGGTTGTCCTTATCTTTGCATATGGGGAGCTCATACTAAATAACATAGCCCATCTTTTCACAAAATGTGTAGTTCACTGGCTCCCACTTGCTAAGCAGGGGCGAGGGGGAGGGGGGACACAGGGGGGGGGACAGGAGGACATGAGATGTCTGATTCTCAGCCCACACGCTGGCAGCATCACAGCTGCCCCCCAGAGAGGGGAGGAGTTCCTTGTTCTCCTGGCACCCCGAGTCAACCGCACAATGCAGGCCCCGACCCACCAGGGTCTCTCTCCGTCGGGCCACCGAAAGTCTGCCACACTCTCAGCCGTGCCCCAGAGAGAGGAGGAGAGGAGCCCAATCTTAATGTTTACTTAATTTCAGAGACTTAGATTTAAATAACTCCCTAGAGTTACTGGCTACTGTATTGGATAGGGCGGCTCTAGATCTTAAGAATGGTGTTGCAATTCTGTCTGCCTCTTAAAATGACCTGAGAGTTTAGAAAAATATCAGTATCTGAGTGCTACACCAAATGAATTAAATAAGAAACCCTGTGATGCCTGCAGGTGTCCATGGTTTTGGAAACTTCCCAGAGCATACACGGTAGAGTCTGGGAGAACCTGTTAGTATCACAGCAATCTGGCCTTGGACAAAGGAACCACTGTCAGTTTTTCCATGGATTTGCAAAGATTTAAATATAAATGGGCACTCTTCTTTTCTTTCTTTCTTTCTTTCTTTCTTTCTTTCTTTCTTTCTTTCTTTCTTTCTTTTTTTGGTACCAGGGATCAGAGTCATGACCTTGCTTACCAGGCAGGTGTTTAAGCTGCTGAGCTAAACCCCCAGCCCTAAGTGGTCACTCTTGTACCTGTTTAGATCTGTAATTATCAGTGAAATAATCACTATGACATAATAAAAATAAATAAAGCAATAAGTACTGTATCAAATAAACTGAATAAAAAGAAATAATATGTAATTATTTAATAAAGTAAAAATAATACAAATTATAAAAATAAACAAACTACACATGATAAAATTGTTTAAGAATGAAAACCAAACAGTGATATTTGATAAAACACAATGTGGGAAAAAAAACAAAAACAAAAAACTAAACCGAAATCAGTGTTGAGGCTGTTTTGGTGTTTGTTTTGTGGTGGTGATGGATCGAACCCAGACCTTTGCACTGAGCTACATTCTCACCCCTTTTTATTTTTCATTTTGAGGCAAGGTCCTGCTAATTCACTAAGTTGCCCAGGAAGGACTCTAACTTGCAATCTTCCTGCCTCAGCCTTCTGAATGCTAAGATTATACAGGCATGTGCCATTGTACCCAGGTGTAATGGGAAACTTAAACAGAAAATAATTGTTCCCAATGAAAATAACTTTGCGAAAAGAAGGTGGTTTAAAAAAAGGAAACAGTTTAATTGTACTTTATATAAAATGTACAAATACGTCAAACTAGCTTAAACTGATTATTCTGGAAAATGTCTTCACAGTGGAAATTAATTTAGTTGTACTTTTTATTTAAAATGTTCAGTAAATATAAACATAGAAGAAGTCAGGCACAGTGATACATGCTTGTAGGAAGCTGAGGTAGGAAGATTGCAAATTCAAGCACAACCTTGGCAACTTAGTGACTTAGACCTTGCCTCAAAATAATTTATTTATTTAGTTATTATTATTTATTTATTTATAAATAAAATTAAATTTAAAAAGAGCCTAGGGAATCTAGCTTATTTAGCGAATACTCTGGGTTCAACACCCAATACTGCCAAAACAAAAAACAATAACAAAACAAGCATGGAAGAATAAAATCTCCGTGGGGTCAAACATCCATTTGGCCTAACAACAGAGTTAAAATGATGTTCATCTTGACCTCAGTCATTCACTAGCCTCAGGCCAACCCGGGTAGGAGGAGCGGATTCAACACATAAACATAGAGCATCAAGGTAAATGAGAATGTTGCAAATACTGTGTGAGACACACACATATTATTATTATTATTATTCCTTGTTTATCTGAAACACAGACCTAACTAAGTACTTCATATTTTGTCTAGTGATTCTACCGGCCCACCAGTGTGATTGCCTTCTTTGCTTTAATCTGTTGGCATAGAAGGAATCCTGGACTTTGACCAAGAGTCAGAGGCCTGCAGTCGCCTTTAACGAAGCGTTCCTTGAGGCGTCCCAGTACCATTTTCCATGCAAAAGTAGGACCAGTGTGAGCACACACTGCCTTTTAATGATGGATAGGTCTATATAATGGGCCACTGGGAAGCCTTTTTACCTGCACACAGACACTCTCTTCCTTCCCCCTCCTCACGGTCTGTCAGTTGTGACTCCTGCACCTGGCTGGAGGCCCACAAGGCAGCTCAGGAGCCTCTCCAAGCACAGATGGTCCCTCACCTCCTTCCTACTTCAGCTGCTCCTCCTCCCACACCTGCACTTGGTCTTGTAGGGTGAGTGGGATTTAAGAAGAGGTGGTATCTAGTTCCAACATGTGTGTGGCCTTTGGCAGATCATCTAAGCTCCCTGAGCCTCTGTTTCTTCCATTCTTACAGAGTACTAACTTGAGTGCAAAAGTACAATTAAGGGACCTGCAAGAAAGGGGTGTTCTGTGTATGTCAGTGCTGCTTGGCTTATGTCTTTTTATTGACCGCCCCTGGGGCATGCTGCTTTACAGGCCAGGTTCTGCTTAGACACAAAAGAGAAGTACCCAGAGCTAGCATCTGGGCATTGCAATGGGCTGTGAAGGGTTTCTCTGCATGGAAGGCTTCATCCCAGAGATGAAAGTCTCCTGGAGTAGACCTTCGGAGGTGAGGCTGACTGAATGCCTCCTGTGACAATGAGCTTCATGTGTTAAAGCAATGTGGGGAGCTCTAGGGAGGACCTGAACATGTGCCTAAGACTGCACACAGGATGACAGAGATGCCTTGGGGAGGGGCTTAGCCAGTTGCTGTTTGTCACTCATACCTGCAGTGTGCTGATGTGATTGATGGGTTCTGTCCTCAGAGAACCAGGTAGACTAGTTGCCCGAGGCTGTCCAGGGCCTGGCTGGTGGCCTGAGAATGAGGATCTGGGGCTTGCTCAGCAGTCCCACTGTTAGCAGTGAGTCCCTGGCGCAGTCTGTAACCTGGACCCCTGAGAACATCTAAGTAAGGTAATGTGCATATGCCCAATGCCTGCTCACAGCGTGGAGCATTAAAGGCATTCAGGTGCTGGGGGCTTTGGGTAGCAGCAGAATCCACAGAGATGCACATACATAAACCATACAAGTGTGTAAACATTATCCGCAAGTGTGTGGACAAGTGACAGTTCTTGAATGTACCTCGACATGTTGCACACATGTGTGCAAAAAAACTTTAAAAACTCTACAAAAGTAAACAAAAATAAGGTAAATATCATTCTTAAGAAGTTATAAAGAAAAAGTGCAGATACTCCCACCTCCCACCACCCATTTCTTCGCTTCCCTCCAGTGGGTGTCTGTTGTTAATTTCCTGCACATCCTTCTCAGGCATCTCTTAGGCCTGTTTGTGCATTTGCTTATACAGAGATGGAATTATGCTATATATATTGGACTGCACTTTGGCACTTCGTTAGTTTCTCTTTCCCAGGTCAATATGTCACTTGACAGTTTATCAACCTTGGTTTTCAGTGGGTGTGTGACATTCAAGTTCTGGCACACTGTCATTTATCCCACCATACCCATTGTCTGGCGGTTAGTTTCCCTCCAATTTCTTGCTCTCAAAAGATCATCCAGTGAACAGTTTCATCCATTAATTTTTATGTTTTACTACTTTTTCTTTGGGATAAGTCCTTAGATTGAATGATATAAATATAGACAATTTTTGTGGATTCCTCCAAATTAGTTGTCAAAAATTGATGTCCGCCGACAATGTAAAGAAGCGCCTGCCAATTTTTATTTTTGGTAATGTGATGGGCACAAAAAAGTTATTTTGTAATTTATGTTTCCTTGATTTACTTCTAAAATTGGCCCATCTTTTCATATACTTGTTGCCTATATATGTTTCTTATTCTGTGAATTGTGTAAGCTTGTATTTTGAACTTTGTCTTTTTCTTATTAATTCATAGTGATTTAATTTATTTAGAAATTTTTCTTTCTTCTTTTTGCTATACCAAGGAGTTAATTATCCCAGGGACCTTCTACCACTGAGCTACATCCCCAGCCCTTTTTACTTTTTATTTTGAGACAAGGTCTCACTAAGTTGCCCAGGCTGGCCTTGAACGTGTGCATTTTCTGCTTCAGCCTCGTGAGTACCTGAGATTACAGATATGCACCACCCTGTCTGGATATTTGGGATTTTTATTAGAAATATTAATACTTGGTCCACAAGGAGGGCATTTTTCTCTGCCCCTCAGTTGCTTTGTGGCAGTATATTGTCACACAAGAGTGAACACTCACCCAGATGTGCTGTGCACAGACCTTCCAAAGGCAGAGCTGTAGTTTGCTGTTGCTAAATTGGGATGAAGAAGCCTGAGTCATGAGTTCAGTCTCTGATTTTACCGAGCTGATTTACTGGCTTCCTTTTCTGGAATTCATGGGAGGTTGTTTGTGGAGGGAGTATTTACAGTTTACTATTCCATTGTTCTCAGTAGGCTCGAAAGCATTAGCCATATCCTTATTTTCAAGGATTTTTATAACTATATTATGCCCTGGATTAAATCCAGGATGCATTTTTTCTTTTGTCCTTCTCTGGACTGAAGTGGAAAACTATTCAGAGTTACCCTTGGGCAGCCCCTGGGGAATCAGATGCTGGGAGGAAGGCTGCCAGGGACCAGGCAAGCTCAGGGGGTGTGGAATGTCCTCCTGTCCCTCATTTCCTACCCTTTACTGCCAGGCACATACAGCGAAGGCCCCAGTGTCTCAGCGCACAGGTATTTCCTCCCGAAGTACAGAAGGCTCCCTGGAGTGTGTGAATGACTTGGCTGACAGAGACTCTCTTGACTTTCCTGTCTTGCCTGACCGATAAAGGAAAAGGCAGCTGAATCAGTGAGTTGAGCTGTAATAAAAATGGTTTAAATGGACATGTCCTTTTCTTAGTTTCAAAGAGTGAGAAACTGACATATGGTGACCTGTCTGGTACATTAAAAAAATGATTTCAAATTAAAGAAAGTTGCAAAAATAGAAAATCCATATAGTTTTGCTTAGATATCCTTTTGTAAACATTTCACTTTACTTGCTTATAGTTTCTTCTCCCCACCCCCCTGTTTTTTTTTGGTACCAGGGATCAAAATCATACCTCACAATTGCCAGACAGGTGCTTACATTGCTGAGCTAAATCCCTGGCCCTTTCTCCCTTTTTTTTAAAATCTCTCTCCAATTTGAGAGTAAATTATATTCATAATTTACACCTAAAGGCTGAGGATTTAGCTCAGTGGCGCGGCACCTTCTGGCAAGCATGAGGTCCTGAGTTCAATTTCCGATATGCCCCCAAATGATAATTTATACCTAAATAGTTCAGTTGTTCACTGTCCACTCTGACCCCCACCCTCAGGCGGAATTGAACCTAAGGTCTTGTGCATGCTAGGGACGCACTCCACCACTGAACCACATCCTGACCCTTAAAACAATTTTTTATTTTGACACAGGGTCTTGCTAAGTTGCCCAGCCTGGTTTTGAACTCACAATCCTCCTGCTTCATCTTCCCAAGTGCTAGGATTATAGGTGTGTGCCACTGCAGCCAGCCTTCAGTGCATACTTCTTTAGAACAAGGTTATTATTTACATAGCCACAGTATGGTTATTAACCTCAGTACATTTAAGATGGGTAGACTTGATTTAGCTAATCAATGTTTTATATTCCAAACCTGTTATGGTTTATATGTTGATGCCCCCCAAAACCTCATGTGCTGCAGGCAGCACTTTTAAAAGGTGATTGAATCATGGGGGTGCTATAGCTAAATGTGATTTTAGGAGGTTGGAAGAGGTGGGTGGCTGGGGGTGTGGCTTAGAGGGCATCCCTGGCTTCTTGGTTTCTTTTTTCTTTCTCTGCTGGACCACTGTAACTTCAATAGCTTTTCTCTGTGGCAGTCCCTTTATGTCACTTCTATCTTGGAGACAGCAGATCATGAACTGTAATTTTGAGCCCAAATAAACCTTTATTCCTTAAAGTTGTGGGTGTCAGGTATTTGTTCCAGCAATGAGAAACTGACTAAAATGGATTTTGGTGCAAAGGATGTGAGGTCATTGCTGTGTTGCTATGTAGCCATATGGTTCAGAAGCCTTTGGGATTGTTTCAAGCGAAGAAATTGGGAAGTTTTGAAGATAGGGGCTGGAGAAGTCCTAGAATGCTATAAGCCAAGTTTGATGGTAGATTTTGGTTAGTGCTTAGATTACCAGATTGCTGATAGCAATCCAGATGGTAGACAGGCTCAGGAGATTTCAGTTGGGAACAAGGACTCCATTAGCAGTTGGACTCCAGGCCATGTGTGTTATGCTTTAGTAGGAAATTTGTCTACATTTTGCTCATGTCCTAAGACTCTGTGGGAGACCGAGATTCAGGGCAGCAGACTAATTAATTTGGCAGAGGAAATTTCCAGGCAGTCTAATGTTGAAGCTGTGCCATGAGTATTGGTGGCATCTTCTAGCCATACCTACTCAAGGAAGATTCCTGTGGGTGTGACTTGGCATCTTAGTTAATTTTCTCATTGCTGAGACAAAATCCCTGACACCAAGAATTAAAGGGAGAAAGGTTTAGTTTTTGTAGAGTTTTATGTTCATAATTGGCTGGTGTCAAGGCAGGGTGGCACATGGCAGAGGGGCCACAGTTCATAGTGGCAGAAGACAGTGAAATCAATGAGAGGAACCAGTTTATGGCAGCCAGAAGGTAGCAAATCAACAAAGGGGCTTAACTGCCTCTAATATCTTATAAAAACTGCTGGGATTAGAGTGTACCAAACCAATCAGTGGGTTGATTTAGTAATCAAACACCTTTAATCCCAGCATCAAACTATATTCAGCCACCTCTGAAAAAGGTGTTTGACTGCATGAGACTTTGAGGTGACATCTAGGCACAAATCATAACACTTGGTAAGGTGTATCTCCCTCCCTAAGTCCTCCTGTCTCTCTCTGCTTACTAGGTGCAGTGAAATGATCAGCTTTCCTTTGCAGGAGGCCTTTCCTCCTGCTGCTTCTTCCCTGAAGTCAGCTGACTATGAACTGTAACCTCTAAAACATATGAGCCAGAGCTGGGTGTGGTGGTGCACACCTGTAATTCCAGCCCTTGGGAGGCTGAGGCAGGAGGATCATTGTAAATTGGAGATCAGCCTGGGCTACAAAGTGAGCCCAAGGCCAGCCTGAACTGTATAGTGAGAACCTGTCTCAAAAAGACAAAATAAGTAAATAAATTAAAAAAACACATGACCCAAAAGAAAACCTCTCTTCCTTTAAATTGGGGGTGTCAGGTATTTTGTCCCAGTGACAGAAAAGTTACTAAGCCACCTGTCAACTGAGCAAAAAAATTTTTTTTTAAAAAAGCATTTCCCCTCCTTCTTTCCTTGGAGAACAGAATCCAATCCAGCATCTTATATTGAATGATATGTGTCCATAGTCTTTTTTAATCTGAAAACTTCCCACCATCTTTGTTTCTTTATGAAAGTTTACATATTTGAGTACTATGATATCCTTACTCTAAAAGGATAGAATATTCCTCATTTGGGGCTTGTCTGATATTTTCTCATCATTAGATTTGTGGTTACAGCTGGCTGTCGCTTCCTGGCCAGAATGCTGCCTGAGATATGTGTCCATCTCAGAATCTTGAGGCATCCGGTGTGCCTCCTTGGGGATGTTAATTTTAATCATCTGATCAAGGTGTAGTGTGATTTTTTTTCAGCTCTACACTTACTGTTTGTTCTTCCCCTTGAAGTCTAAGAGATATCTTAAGACCAGGGAAATAGCCCGATCCTCATCAAAATGTCCCTCTGCATTCAGGATCTATGGATGGTTCTTGCCTTATTCATCCTGTGCCATAACTGTTATGAGCTGACTTCCTGTCGTCAGAACTCCTTCCGTCTGTGCCGGGCTGGGCTGAGTGGCTTCCTCCCCACGTTGTCGTCATCACAATGGAGCTGGGGTAACCCCATGCCCTTGCACTCATTCCTACACTGTGGCCATAGTGGACTCTGGCTACCCAATCTTCTCCTTGAGCTCACCCTTGCTGGAAGACCGCTGGGTCACTAAGTTAGGGATCTCATGTCCCCCGTCTATGAAGGATGGCTCTGGGATGAGGTAGAAGCCTGTTCTCGAGCGCATTATTTTATCAGGAAGTCTTTCCGTCTTCTGGGAAATGGTTTTTCTGTGAAGTTTGAGGTTCTTATTTTTCTTCTACAATTAGTAATGACCAAAAATGAATCTGACCTCTTACACAAATAAGCACTGCAGTCATGATTCAGTGTGATCTTCAGAGTCATTTGATGAGGTGACAGTGTGCAGAGGAAGACAGAAAGAGGGGGAGTGGGATGGGGAGGAGTGGAACCAACCTTTCCCAAGCCTGTCTATGTTGTCCCACTCATGTGCAGTGTTAGGTCTGTGGGCTGAAATTTTGGCAGAACCCTCTAAAGTATGCATGATTCCCTTGAAGGTGCTAGGAAGGTGGTCCTGGGACCTACGTCAGTGCCTGGCCTGCGGGAGGTGCTAACCACATGTTTCCCAAATGAGAAAGGTCTTGTAACTTTTGCCCAGCTACATAGTTATCACGTGACAGATCTAGGTGTCCAATCCAGGTTGGGGGACTCGACAGCTCCTATTCTTAATCACTGAGTGATAAATGTTGGGTTTATTCTTGAAAGACAGTGCAGGAAGAGCATTTGAAAGGTGTTGCCACAAATTTTAAGGCACATCTTGAGAACACTGGGCTTGTCTGTGTAACTTTGTAGGTTTGGCTATCTGGAGTGTCCCTGGAGCTGTGTGTCCCTGCCAGACTTTTTGGGTTATTTTCCTTTGAGGTACTTGGGGAAGGGGGCTTTGTCAGTGTAATGTGCACCTACTTTTCCCAGCTTTCTGCTTCAGCTGACTGCCACATCTTCCTTCTTCAGTGCACGGCAGCGCACTGGAATGGACAAGGCCCTAGGTAATGGAGGCGGCCTCCCATCCTGGAGGTGCACAGCCCACTCTCAGTGGGAAGTTGGCTCCACTAGGGGTCCTCAGCCATCTCCGCAGGGTTGCCTCCGTTTGTCCCACTGGCTTCTCTGGACTTTTAAACCAGCTGCTATGCTGCCAGGTCTGCACCCCACATAGAATGCTTCTGTTACATTTCTGCTCCTCTCTCAGGGCCTGGCCTTCAAGGCTACCTCTGAAAAACCTCAGATACTAACCCTGTGCAGTGTAGACTGCCAGACCTCTCAACTCCTCTTCCTGTGAGAGTTTAACCCTTCTAAAAAGTATACTTAATGAGATTTTTAAAAATTGCTTTTTTGAGACAAGTTCTTGTTAAACTGCTAAATTGCCTAGGCTGGGTTTGAATTTGTAATCTTCCTACCTCAACTTTCCAAAGTGCCAGAATTACAGGATGTACCACCACACCCGGCTTCAGTGAGGTTTTAAAAAGCTATTAAAAAGCTTTTAAAAACACCCACTTATTCCTAATATTCCCAAAAAAGAATTAACAGATTTGTATTTTAAGATGTAGGTTTTATTATTAGCTAGGTGTTACCAGATGGGAGATTGTGGGGGCTTTCTCCTCAGGTCTTAGTGTCCTAAACAAAGAATTAGAGAAGCCACACAGAAAAGGCATGAGGGTATAGATTTACTGAAGGCAAAAAACAAAATGCACTTTACAGGGCGAGAGCAGGGATCAAGGGTAAAGGGAAAGGGGACTTTGGAATCCAAAACACCTGGATTGGACTCTGCCTCATGTAAATATGGCATTGGGTCAATTGTCCTATCAAAAACTCACTTGGCCTTACACTAGATATAAATCATCTTTCTGCAAAACTCAGTCTCTTGCCAGATATAAAGGAAGGATCAGAAATGGTGTCTGTTGATTGATCATGCACATATGTAAATGAAAGACTGGGAGAGCATCTTCTGACTGGTTCTGAGAACAGCACCAGATTCAATGAAGGACTGAGAACATCACTTTCTGCTTAGTCCAGTGTTCATGAGCTGGAAGCCTAGCTTTGAGTCCAGTGTTCTGCACATATCTTCTCCTTTTAGAAAACACCTTGTTTGATGGATTAACCATGGGTTTTTGCGACCCTTGATGCTTTCTGCCTGGTTAGTTGTCCAGTTTGTTACAGCTCTAATTTCCTAGCTCCCAGGTGTGGGGAGGCCAGTAGTTCAGGATATGACTCATGGAAAAGTGTTACTACAGTTTCCGAGAGAAGGAGACGTGCTAATCACTTAGTGAAGAAACAAATCCACTGAGTCCCTGTTCTATAGATTAAGCAAAGCAAGGACCTTTTTATTTCTTTTTTGATGCTTTCACAGGGCTCTGAGGTGCCCCTAAGGTTTAGCTTGGGGTTCAAAGCAAAGCCTTTCACACTTGGTTATTTGTGTGAAAAGAGACAACAGAAACATCTTTTCAAGTCACAGCTTCATTGACTGTGTGGTGGACTAAACTAATAATATTGCTTATCCACAGGACTGGAACACTTAGCATCCTAAAGTCCTGGGCCCTGTAACCATTTTAATAGGAGAGCAGCTATTAGAATAGAAGTTCCATGAGGTCAGAGACTGTTTTGTTGTGCTAAATGATTATTTGCTAAATGAGTAAAAATGAAGATTATTAATATTTTTATGTTATGGTTTGCATTTCATTTTTGATTTGATGAAGTCTTTAAGGAATTAGGAAAACAAACTGTATTTTTAAAAAGCAGTGAAAATTCTCCCTGTCATCCTTGTCCATTATCTGCCCAGTTCATGGGTTATCTTGTGATATATGTCGACAGTGTGTCATGACAAAGTCAGGACAGCTAACACTGACATCGCCTTAAAGTCAACATATAATAATTTGATGAATGCGTTAATAATTGTACATGTACAGTGTGTTCTGATGAATCAGACTAATTAGCATCTCTATCTCCTAATTGTTACTTTGTTGTGTTTGAAGCCTTCAAGCTCCTCTCTTTCAGTTATTCATAAAATATATGATAGGTTATCGGACCCCCTCCCTACTGTGCTGTGGAATACAAGAATTTATTCCTCTACTCAGTTATCCAAACCAGTGCCCTCCGTCGCCCCCACCTTTCCCAGCCTCTAGCATTCATTGTTATAACTTTCCATCTGCATTTTAAAACACATTCACATGAAAGAGGACAGACAAAATTTGTCTGTGTTAGACATAATGTCTTCTAGTTCCATGAATTTTGCTGCAAATGGTAGGATCTTATTTTTTTATGGCAGAATACTGTTTCACTGTGCATGTGTGTCACATTTTCTTTATCCATTCACCCATGGATGAGCGCATAGGTTGATTGCATTTCGTATCTGTTGTGAATAGTGCAGTGATTAACATGGGTGTGCAGGTATCCCTTTGAGAGGCCGATATTATTTCCTTCAGGTATGAACCTTGAAATGGGATACTTAGATCATAGAGTAGATCTACTTTCAGTTTCTTGAGGAACCTCTGTACTGTTCTCCATAGTGGCTGTACTGATTTATATCCCTGCTGGTGTCTTAGTTTCTTATGTATCATTCCAGAGTTCTTAATGCTTAATCACCAATAGAGATTCTGATTTTCTTCTTTTTCACACGATGGGTAGCATATTATTACTTTTGTTTGTTTTGTCACCTAACAACGCATCTTGAAGCTTTTTCGTGATGAACTGCCCTATTATTTTTACATGTGTGTAGCACTCTGCCTTATCTATGTGCTATACATGTCTTGCATGATGAACATATGGAGTTTCCCTTGTATTTGTTCTTAGAAACAATGTAATAAGCTCTAATATTTTTTATAAGTGTTAATATTTTAAATAATTGTATCTGGCTACCTTAATTCCTATCTTCCCACATGCTGGTTACTGCTGAGATTTGGAGACCACCATCTTATTCCTCCTCTTCCCTGAAAGGTCAGTAGCAATACTGGATGATGAATTTGGGAGCTGCTTCTTTCTCATGGCGGGAAACTGTGTGCCCTGTGGATACTGATCTGCTCTCCCTCCTCCACCGATTCCTGGCTTTCTCTGGGATGGCAGCAGCTTTTCGGCCCCCACACTTTTCTTGCTCCTGCATTCCTGTGGCGCCAGAACACAGCAGAGCCAAGGGAGATGCCCAGGTCTCAGAGGAGGCCTCGAGGGTCAGGAGCATTTTTCTACTCGTAGGCTGCAGGGGGAGGGGTCAGGGCCCACGGGCTCCTTCTCACTACCAGTGCTCTGCACAGACTCCCTGCTGGCTTTTAGGTCTCACTGAACTCCTAATGCACGCGGCCTCCAAGCATAGGCCTCAGTCTTTATCACCAGGCAGAATAGGTCAGGGTCAGGGCCCTCTAGATCTCAGACACTGAGTAAGGCCACTGGGGGCTTTATCCTCTACATTTGGTGAGGTCAACAGATGAACAAAGAGTGGTCTTTGAGTGCCCTGTGTCCAGTCCTTGAACCCTTCCATCCTCCCCAAAGAGGCGCTCTTCTGCACTCCCAGCCTCTCCTTTGTGAACAGAGTTTGCTGTGTGCCCGGTAGTGGAAGGCTCCATGTTTCCCTGACTGGGCTTTGGGACAGGCAGAGGGCAGCCTTTCCCCCTAGGAGAGCAGGGGCTGCTGCACCACGTGGCCATAGGATCTGGGCAGGGGTGGGTGCTGGAGGGTGTATTTCATGGCCCAAAACAAGGTCTCTGGGAGGAAACAAAAAGTGTCAATCCTGACCTGTTCTCTGGCGCAGCCCGGAGGTGCCTGGGCTGGCAGGGGCGGAGTGGGTGCTTCCTTCTGCATTTCCTCTCATTGTTCCCTGCTCTGCTTCCGGGAATTCTCTTGGGACTGGGCGGGGCCGCCTGTGCTGCCAGCTAGGGAGGCCAAGCACTGGCTTTGCTCTGGGACTCTGTCCTGGGTTCCTAAGCTGGAGCTCCAGCCAAACTATGTACAGCTGTCTGCTCAACCAGGCCTGCTGCCTGTCCCCTCTGCTCTTGTTGCCACCCTTGGCCTCCCTGGCCTCAACGTTAGAGGCCTCAGAGCTGTGAGACTGTCCAGGGAATCTGGAGAGGTGTAGGGCTGAGTGCTCCATCCACCTGTTTGAATGAGTCACCCAGATCTGCTGCCCCCGTTTACCCATGAAGGCCAGAGTGACTCTGATTTCTGATGTCCCCTGGACTTACAGTCTTCCACACCCACTTTCTGGTCTTTTGGATGTTGTCTGGGTCCTGAGGACACTCACCAGCATCTTGGTCTGTAGGATAAAATCTCCAACACCTCTGCTTAGTAATCTACAGTGTAAAGCTCACTTCATGCTTCTGAGGAATATAGTACAAAGCACATCCTAGAAAATATGACTTATCGTGAGGAATCCTAGGACACTGGGATGAATATTAGTAAGGACTCTCCTGTTAGCCTCCTCCCTTTTTTTAAAAAAAGAAATGTGAGAGAAATTGACCTTGAGCACATGCCATATTATGTCTTCCTAGCTAGGGGAACTGCAAGGCACCAGCGTGTGCCACTCTGAGAGGGATGAAAGTAGATGGATTTTATTGTCTATAAGCTCATACAAGTGGTCAGTTTTAAATTTTTGTGTATGTGGTAAATGGCATAACAAATCTAGCGTTTAATCTTTAAGTGTGCACGTAAGTGCCACTGACTGTACCATACGTAAGCAGCAGAGACCACCAGGCTGGTGTAAAGGCAACGTGGCATAGAGTTTATTGTGCCTGGGTTCAGGCGGAATGGGATAAGACCTTCTGCCCTGCACAAAGAGAAGTGTGTCCTTTTGATAGGGATGGAGAGACGGCAGGGGACATTAGGTGGGAAGATCCCAGTGAACATGTGTGGTTAAAGTTTTTTTTAGCACTCTTGCATCTTAGTGGGCAGAGTCCTTTAGAGTGTCTATTGTACGTTTTTGAGTGTCTCCAGCTGTCCCAGGACTTGCAAAGTTTTTTGTCCTGTCTTCTGTGCTTCCCTGGGCTTGCCAGTGACAGCCTCGGCGCTGAGCTGCATTCCCTGCAAAGGGCAGTGATTCTGCTGGCAAGCAGGCTGGGGCTGGAGGATCAGGCCAGGTTGGAGACTTACATTGGTGTAGTGCAGCCATCACTTCCATCCATCTCCTGAATTTCTTCATCTTTTATTATTGTTTTTGTTTTTGATTATTTGTTTGTTTTGAGATAGGGTCTAATTGTGTAGTTCAGATTGGCCTTGAACTCACAATGCAGCCTAGGCTGGTCTTGAACTCATGGTGCTCTTCCTGCCTCAGCTTCCCAAGTGTTGGGATTACAGGTGTGTACCACCGTGCCAGGCCCGTGTTCTAAACTGAAAGTCTGTACCCAATGGACAGTAATACCCCATTGCCCTCTCCCCCATGTTCTGGCAATGCCATTCTACTTTCTGTGTACATGAATTTGACAACTCTAGGTCCCTCGTATAAGTAGAAACATACAATATTTGTCCCTTTGTGTTTAGTTTATTTCACCTAGCATAAGGTCTCCCAGGTTAACCCTATTGTGGCATGTGTCAGAATTTCCTTCTTTTTAAAGACGAATATCCCATTATATGCAGTATCACAAAATGTTTATCCATCTGTCCATTAAATTTGGGTTGCTTCTACCCTTAACTGTTGTGAATAATGCTATGAACATTGGTATGCAAACATTGGAGTCCCTGATTTCAATTGTTTTGGATATATCCATATGTCTGTATAATTTCTTTATGCACCAAGGTAATTCCTTAACCTTTTATTTATTTTTTAAATTTGGTGACAGGGTCTAACTAAATTGCCCAAGCTGGGCTTGAACTTGGAATCTTCCTACCACAGTCCCCCAGAGTTCTGAGATTACAGACATGTACCACAAAGCTCAGCTTTAACTTTTTATTTATTTTATTTTATTTTATTTATTTATTTATTTATTTATTTATTTATCTTTTTGAGACAGGGTCTTGCTATGCAGTTCAGGCTGACCTTGGGCTCACTTTGTAGCCCAGGCTGGCCTCAAACTTACAGTGATCCTCCTGCCTCAGCCTCCTGAGTGCTGGGATTACAGGAGGGTGCCACCATGCCTGGCTGTTTTAACTTTTTAAAGGATCTTCCATACTGCTTTCTATAGAAGCTGCCTTGTTTCCCATTCCCACCAGCAGTGCACAGGGGTCCCAGTTTATCAGTATTTTAGCCAGCACTTGTTATTCTGTCTCTGTATAGCTGTCATCCTAAGAGGTATCAAGTGGCATCTCATTTCGAGGAGCCAGTTTTCAAAATCAGCTAATTAGGTCGAGATGATGGTTTTATTTCATATTCAAATCAGTTGAGACAGAGGCAGAAAAAGGATTATCCCAGATATCAAGTTTGGTTTGTCTTGGGTGGGTGGGGGAGCATGCAACGAGTGCCTACCTGCAGTTGTTCTTCAGACTTAGGAGGCTTCACGGCCTGAGAGCACTGTGCAGGATGGGCCTGGTTCCCAGGGAAGGAAGCAGAGCGAGATGCACACAGCAGCTGATGAGCTCTAGTTATGCAGGCCCCTTGCTGCCATGGGTTTGCTGCTGCTACTGCAGAGGCGCAGAGGACATGATGTACCCATTCTTCAGCTTAGGGAACACAGTTTACTCCTCAGCATGCCTTGGCCCTGTAGGGGCCACTGTGCTGGTGGCCCACTCTTTCTCTAGGGCCATCGGCGAGAAGTGTGCCCTCGGCTCTGAGTGCTGTTGACCATCCTGGGCTTTGGGGTGGGGGCTGTCTCCTCAGCCCCAGTGTCCTGTGTTTCATTCATAATCAGTGCAGCTGGGTCCTGGGAACCATTGTGGATAGTGCATGTGGATTTGGGTTACAGGAACTGCTGAGGCTCAGGAGCAGTGCAGGTTGTCTTAGTTACTTCTTTCATTGCTGAGAGCAACTATCCAACCCCCAAAGTTAAAGGAGGAAAGGTTTACTTAGCTCACAGTTTGTAGAGGTTTCAGTGCATAATCAGCTAGCTCCTAGGCAGGGTAGCTTGGCAGAGGGGCATCACAGAGGAGAACCAGTTCATGGCAAGTAGAAGACAGCAAAAGCAAACAAGCAAGAGACATTAACAACATCTTTCTGCCCTTTTTATCTTGTCCAGGCTCCTTAGGGTGGTATTTATATCCTTAATCCTAATGCCCTTGATTCTAGCATTGCACCATGAATCAATTCCAGCATTGCACATACTAGATTCAGCCAACTCTGAAAAAGCCCCACGTGAAGCTTTGTGGCGAACACAAGCCATAAGCTCTTACAGCTGAGGAGCCAGTGGGGCACCTCTGGGATGGGGAAGGAGGCCAGGATTGGCCTTGGGGAACAGTAGGTGTCTTTCAGCCCTGTTTTATGTCCAGGTGTTTTCTAGGAGCCTAGCTTTCTGGGACGGTGCCTAGTGGTGACTGGCATGGTGGCGGTCTCGAAGGCCCCAGCTGCCTGGTGGTCTAGGCAGCTCAGCCTTTTCTGTGTCATGGTGGTAGTGAGGGGTCTGCTGGGAGAAGAGCCAGGGCGCATTAAGCTAGTTTTCTACATTTGACTTCTCAATCCTCTCAGGTTCCTGGGGGAAGCCAAGGTCCCACTCCGGGAGGTCCTCGCTACTCCCAGTCTGTCGGCCAGCTTCAATGCCCCCCTGCTGGACACCAAGCAGCAGCCCACTGGGGTAAGTACTCATTACCTGTATTCAGCCAATTTTGGGTCTGAGACTTTGCCTGATGCCCCAGAACCTTGGCCTTGATATTCTGACCCCAAAGATAGGTCAAAGTCTGGCTTCTAGAAGCTAAGCCTGATTCTCCCTGATCAGACCTCAGGCTACCAGAAGGGTAGGGAGTGTAGCCCACAACAGGGCTCATCACATGGCCTGCCTCTTGGTCTTGTCCTGCCCACCTGGCTGCCTGATATCCCTAGTTTTTCAGTCAGCCTTAGTTAAGGCTTCTGCAGTCTCCTTGGAGGACTTCCTTTCCTCACCGCCCGGGCCCATTCTCTAGAATGGGAACATCTGAGTCATCAAGGTCACAGATTACAAAGGGAGGGAGATAGACTGCCTTCCTTGTCCACCAGGACCTGTCAGACCCTCTTCCTTTTCCTCCATTGGCCTTCCTGTCCCTCTCTCAGCCTTCCCATATCCAAGCAGTCTCAGCTCTCACGTCTGGCGTCCTGTTATTTTTAGTGAGCTAAATATACTCTGCAAGGCTCTTTCTTCCTAGGTACTAGAATTCCTGACCTTCCTTCTGGTTCTGCCCCACCTCCCAGGAGGCACTGGGGGAATTATTGATCCGGAAATACTTCCTCCCAGCGAGGCCTTAGAGGTTCTGGGCCCTGAGTGCTCTCAGAAAGGTTGAGTGTGTTTGTGGGGGAAAGGACGAGAGGAGGTGGGCCTGTTTGGATGAGTCTTTAAGTGGCCAGTCTGGAGCTGGGATATGGCTCAGTGGCATAAGTGCCTGCCTGGCAAGTGCAAGGTCCTGAGTTCAATTCCCAGTACCACACCAAAAAAAAAAAAAAAAAAAAAAAAAAAAAAAGTTGGAAGAGGTCCATCTGAGCCATGTGGAATGGAATCACACTGGGCACCAAGACCCGAGGAGGGGGAGGGGACCTGACTCAGGAGCACATCCCCAAATTCTCAGGGTAGAGGGATTCAAATGGGCTCCCGGACTGCTGATCTCCTGATGCTGGAACATGATCCCAAGCAGTCTTAGGCCAGTGATGGCTGGGTCACTTCCTTGAAAGGGAGTTGTCACTTCCCATAAGAATTCCTATCTCAGACGGTGCTCACTGTAGACAGTCTAGTGTTCTTTGAGCCTGTCTCAACCACCTTTTGAATCCCCTCTTATTTTTCCTTCAAGCTTCCCATAGTTAGGAGAATGCTAAGGACCCCTGAAATTTCCCCTTCAGAAGATCCTGAAAAGGCTCCTAAAACACCCTGGAGGAATCATGGGCATTAAGTCAGCTACAGAGAAAAAGCTCTTGGAATCAGTGACTTGATGGTGTTTTTCCATCGCACTTCAGGACAGAATCTCCAAGCTTGCACTGTGGTTTCTCACTTCCTTGCTCAGACACTGACCAATCTCCACTCCATCCTTATGTCTGTAACATTGGCGTTGCCTACACATGTTCCCCTCTAAACTCAAAGTCTCACCCAGCCCCTGAGCCTTCTATACGTGGTTCCTGTTCACGGGGCTGAGCATTTCTCCTGTCCCTCTTACGCCCACAGTCTGGTAGGAGCTGCTGCCTTCTCTTCCCTGGCTGTCTCAGAGGCTGACAGTTCTTTCCATGTCTCCAGGAGTGGTGCATCAGAACCAGGAGGTGGTGGATGGGGAAGGAGATCCTGCTCAGTGGGCCTCCCAGCTGGGCATGGACAGGGAGAGGGTCCTCACCTGTGGACACGGCCCAAGGCCAGCATCTAGTACCTGTGACAGCACTGAAGTCACAGTGCAGCACCAGACAGGTCGTAAGAACCTCTCAGCTAGAGCTTCCTATCTAGCACGAAGGCTGTTTGTGCTGCATGGGGAAGCACAGAACTGGCGCTGTGCTCAGAAGGAACCGAAAGACAAGAGAAGCTGAGGGTGCTCACTAGCTACTTGGAAGGCCCAATTTCTGGGCCAGGTCCATTGAGCAGAACAGTCTAGGCATTTCCATTTAGTGGTGGTTCATATTGCCTCCAGGGACCAAAGGAACCTGCTGAGGAAGGATAGGAGTGCAGACAGGGCTCGTGGAATCGACTGAAGAAGGGAGTTTGAGGAGAGACCAGGCTGAGCTTTGGGGCCCTCAGGTTTACTACTTAATATTCTCCTCCAGGTCTTCCAGGCGTGGCATACTGGGCCATTGAGTAGAGGTCAAAGCTACCCAGACAGCTTTTGAACTGATGGAGAATATGCCACCCCTGTCCTGGAGGAAGCTCCCGGCCAGCAAGGATGCTGGGCACACACATAGGAAAGAGCATATGCAGTGCGATCAAAACGTTAAAAATTATTACAGTAAAAGACACATTGCCATTCATTGCTCTCAAAACTACTCTCTATTATTTTCAAAATACTTACCATTCTTAACAGTTTCTGAAGCAGTTTTGGAAGTTTTCTTCTGTGCTCTACAACTTGTGATTAAAAAATGCAGAGAATGCGCTGCTGAGTACAATGGAAAGGAAGGCTCATAAAAACATCATGTTGTGTCCTCACCCACCTTATTTATAACTTTACAACTTCTAGTTTTTCCCCAAAGTCAAAATGACCTTATCGGGTCAACATTTTGAATAAATTCTGGATGTTGAGATAGCAATGACAGTACACCTAAGAAAGACACTTATGAAAGAGGACTTCCAGAACTCCTTCAGAAAGTGGCATGAATAATGGGCTAAAGGGTTTTGAAGTGTGCAGGAATAGTTTGAGGTCTATTAATAGCCATGTGTCTTTTACTGTAATGAATTTTAAAAATTTAAACATGTACCATACTTTTTTTTAATGATACCTGGTACCAATGTGTTTTAAGAACAGTTCACTAATGAGGTTAGAGAAAAATGATGAAGAAAACAGTAATGACATTCCCTCTTGACAGCCAGCATCAGGTCCGAAAAGGAAACCCATGTTCAAGAGGACATGAACCCTGGTGGCGGTGGTGGTGGTGTCAGGAAAGTCAGGGAGCTCTGGGTGTTGGGAACAGGGACAAGAAGAGGGCAGGCACAGTGCCCTCTCTGGTGAATTCCTGGCTATTTTGTGTGTGGTCTGAAGGTTCTGGTGACCAATGCTTATCAGTGCAGGGACCCATCTTACCCTCTGGTGGCTTCTGGATATTTTGCAAGGGAAAGATGGAGTGGGCCTAGGCATACAAGAGGCCTTGCCTGTGCACCACACGAGGTGTGTTGGGAAAAGTAGTCGTGGCTGGTCTAGGGGTCTGGTTTGAAGAATTCCAGGATGGAGAGCTGTGGCCCAGGAGTTAGGTGGCAGGCAGTGGAGTAGAACATGGTCAGCAATCTGTAGCCTGAGCCCGGTCACATGACCTGTGGGAGCCTGGAGGGGGTGGCTGGGAGGAGCTGGCAGGTGGCTTACGGCTTCCGCTTTCGTTTTCCTAAACCTTCTTAGCCTGGGAACCACTCAGAAGCCTCCAGCAATCTGCTGATATTATTGGCTGTGGACTTGGGTGACCACCATTACCTCACTCCCAGGGATTATGTTTTGGTGGACACGCAATTGACTGATAATGGCCTCAAATCCTAGTGCTGTGTGGGCTGGAGACTTGAGGACGTAGGTTGTCTGGTGGGTACCTTCATGTGGAGGGCCTTGAAGAGTGTCCCATAGGAGATGCTAGGCCAGGGCCTTATGGTCTGGGAGAACATAGTGCTTGTATCTCATAGGAAGAAAATCAGCTCAGGTTGTCCAGCGGAGGACGTGAGGGATGAGTTTAATATCATGGGAGGGGAGAACCCGACTCTGGGTGGGCACACAGACATACCCTCTTCCTCTGTAGACCCTCAGGAGAGCTAGTGATCTCCAAAATTAAATAACCCTGTTCCTACAGCATGGTCCCCAGACGCTGACCCCTACAAGCAAGACTGGTTCTAGATTCTGGGTTCCAGATCCTTTAAAGTCCCTGTGGATTTGACCTTATAGAAGATGGACCTTGATCTGGGCTGGAAGTCTCATTCGGATCCTTGGAGTCCCAGTGTGTCAGGGGGAGCGGCCAATAGTGTGGACTACCTGGTGCTTAGGAAACCCCAGGAAGGGCTGCATGGGTGGTCACAGATTCTAGGGCTACCACCCTTCCTGCTTCTTGCAGAGGGCTACTGCTGGGCCCCTTGTGAGGTGCTGGCACAGCCATGGGTGGAGCAGTGACATTCCCACAGCCCCCTCTGCAGAGGTGGTGCAGAGCAGCCTCGAGGTGTGGAGGGTGTGGATAAGTGGGACACACCCGTAGAGGTGGGAAGGGCTGCTCTTCCGCGTAGTCTGCTCCCATTGTCAAGGTCGTAAGGGCAGCCAAGATGTGTCCCTTTCAAGTTTTTGCTTAACTCGCATCATCTCACTGGGGTCCTCTCAGATCACATGATTCAACACCTCCTGCTCCCCTGCTCCTTTTTCCCTGATATGTTTTCTTGTCTTTGTGATCATTATTTCCTGTCTGTCTCCTCTGTGGAGATGTCAATTCCATGGCAGGAGCGTTTGTTCCATTCATGGGAGGACCCCAGTAGTGTGAGCAGTGTTTGGCCCCCAGCAGATTCTTTATATGTGTGTTTGCAAAGAGAATGAGTAAGAAAACTCATGAAGGGCTGGGTCAGCCCAGACATGTCAGGCAGGGTCTCCTTGCTCTGTCCTTCTGATGTAGGCCTAAGCTGGGCTGAGCCAAGAAAACAGCCACCTGAAACTGGCCTCAGTGGCAGTTACATGCTCAGAAGAGCCCTGGGCGGGGTTGGATTCTTTACCATTACCATCTTGAAATCCTGAGTCAGTTTTGAAAAAGAGGCTTCTTATTTTTATTTTGCACTGTGCCTGAAAATGACGTAGCTGGTCCTGACTGACTACTCCTCGAGGGAGTGGGCGTGGTTAAGGTTTTACTTGTCTCTCTGAGAAAGGTTCCTGGGGTTAAGGCAGAAGCAGATTTCTCAGCCTTTTGAAACTTTTAATTTGAAATACTTTGAGATTCAGAGAAAAGTTGTCAAGAATGATACGAAGAATATTCTGTTTTAAATTGCCTGAGACTAAGTTCCCAACCTCCTGGCTCATCATTCTAAACTTTAGTGTGTGTGTCTCTCTCTCTGATTAAGGACTTTCTTCCACACAGCCATGGGGCGAACTTCAAAATGACGACCATGGCACTGATAGAGCAGTTCCTCTAATCCACAGGCCTCCACTGGAGGTTGATCAGTGTTTTCTTTTTGTCATTCTGGGAATTAAACCCAGAGAATATTCAGCTACCTCCCAACCCCTTTTTCATTTTCTGATTTTGAAGTAAGATTTTCTTAAATTGTCCAGACTGGCCTTGAACTTGTAATCTTTCTGCCTCAGCCTCCCAAATATTTGGAATGACAGGCATGGATCACCACGCTTGGCTTATCTTTTTTTTTTTTTTTTTTTCCTTTTGGACAGAGTGATTCATAGCACAAAGATCTAATCAAAGATCATGTTTTGGTTTCAGTTGTTCTGTCTCTTTAGTGTTCTTCCATCTGAGATAATTCATCAGTCTTTGATTTTTATAACCTTATAGTCTTGACATTTTTGGAGGTATATAGGCCAATTATTTCATAGAATGTCCTTTGGTTTGGGTTTGTCTGATGTTGCCTTGCACACAGATTTAAGTTGTGCATCTTTGTGTGAACATAAATGATGCTGGTCACTTTCATTGTTCCTTAGCAAGTGATGTGACTTTGATTTGTTTCCTTACTGCACTATTACCCTTGATCATGTGGTGAAACTAGATTTGCTATATTTCCCACAAATTGCCTATCTACCCCACTTTCTAGTAAGTAGGAATTTTGTGAGGAGGCACTTTGTGTCATTCTAAGTACCCTGTTTCTTGGCCCTATGAGGAAGGCATTATTGCAAAATTACAACCCCTTTTTGCCCGTAGGATTCCGTTTTAGTTTTGCTTTAAAATTTTTTTGTGTGTGATCCTGGTTTCATTGTTGTTTGTTGGTTGAATTTATCATTGTTTGGATGGTTTCTAAGTGGTTATATCTAAATCAGTTATTCTTCCTCATTAATCAATTGGCATTCCACTGTAAGGGAAAGCTTTCTTCCTTATCTCATTATGGATTCATGTATTTCTGTTTTATTCAGTGGTTTAATGTTATTATTATAGATTTTCATGTTTAAATTGTTCCAGATTTGGCCTGTGGAAGCTCCTGAATACTGACTTCTGTGTCCTTTTGACCTGTTTCTATCACTCACTAAGCATTTCCTTGCGTTCAGGCTCGTTTGAGAATTTCCCTGATGAAGTAGAGGGAAAAACACCCCTGCGAGAGTTGTTAGAAACACACTCAGGCCCACTGAAGCGGCCCCTCAGGGGTCGGGTGTGAATCTGGGCGGGGCCCACAAAGGCTGCTGCTGTCCGTTCCAAGGGCTGCAGGAGCCAAGAGGTGCAGGAGCTGGCTGCTCACTTGGCGATCCCTGGTGGTGACTCAGGAACCTTGCAGGGCCGGCTATGGCGGTGCAGAGCCCCTTTTCCCTCAGGTCCTGAGGTCTCTCTATTAGTCTGGCTGTTCCTCTCCAGACCGCAGTCTACATGGTGCAAAGCCTGGTGTGAGAGTGTGTGTGTGTGTGTGTGTGTGTGTCCTTCCACCTCTTCAGCTTTAGGACAGGGTTTGCACCAAGAGTCCCTGGACATCCCAGATATTACTCCGGAGAGAGGCTCAGTGTTCTGTGCTAGAGCCGTGGAGGTAGGCATCAGTAAACATTTACACAAGGTTTTCTCAATCCTGGAGCAATGCTTAGTTTCTAAGGAGAAGAACGAAATTTTATACAGTACAGCTATACTATTTGTTTAAAAATATTGGAAGAATTATATCAGTATGTGAAGACATGGAGTGTTAGGAATAAGTTTTTTCTTTTGAATTATGTATCTTTAAAGGTTTTTATACTTTCAAAACTTTCTTTTCTTCTTTCTTCACCCCCTATCTCACCCCACTTCTTTGCAGTACTGGGACTTGAACCCAGGATCTCCCTATGTCATTAAGTTGCCCAGGCAAGGCTTGAGTTGGTCTTGCCCCAGTCTCCCAGAGTGCTGAGATTATGGTGCCTCACCTACTCAACTTCCAACTTTTCTTAAATAGGGTGTTACTTAGATTAAGACCAAAGGTTGTCTGGGAGGCTTGCCAGGCCTGTGGCACCAGGAGAGGCTCTGCAGGCCCCTGCAGTCCTGGAACTACGAGGCTGGAGACTTACTGAGGTCCCTGTGAGCAGTGCAGGTCTCTGGGTTGGGTTCGGGTGGGAGCCCAGGTACCACTAGTCACTATCCTCCTGGCTGTGAATGTGGTGGGCCAGGGGTGATTCCAGGGGAGAAGAGGCTCAGCAAGGTGACAAGCACCTGTCACCTGAGCCCCTCTCAGAGCTGGCTGGGGCCTGAGCAGAGCTGTGCAAAGCTGAGCTGGCCATGGAGAAGGAGGAGGGTTCTCAGCAAAGCAAAGCGGCTGAGATGTGTTCCTGAGACTTCAAAAATCCTGCAGCAGAGGTTGGGTTTCTGATTTTGATTTCATCCTCAGCTGGCCCTATGAGGACGGTGCTATTGCAATTACAACTCCTTTTACAGATAAGGAAACTGAGGCATATGGAGGTCACAGATCTCACCAAAAGTCACTTAGCTCCTGGGTGGTGGAAGCTGACCTCAGATTCTGTACTTAACTGTATGACTATGCACATGGGTCTCTGGACCCTTGTCAGAACCATGTTCTGTGAGGGGGGATGGGGGGAAGCAGTGCCCTGGGGTCAGCACACTCACCTGCCACCCATACCATCTCTTCCAGGCCTCACTAGTCCTGCAGGTGTCCTACACGCCGCTTCCCGGAACTGTACCCATGTTCCCATCCCCTGCTTCTCTGGAGCCCTCCCCAACACTGCCTGAACTGGACGTCGTGGCTGGTGAGGAGCCCACCTCAGCGCGGCAGGACCCCCAGCAAGGGTGACAGTGGTCCCCAAGCTGGGGCTGGGACTTCATGAGGCCTCCTCCCAGGCTTCACTGCCTGCTCCAGGCTGGGACTGCCCTGGTGTGGAGAAGAGAGGATTTGGCTGGTAGTGGTTGGGTATCCTGTGTGGCCTGCTCCCAGCCCCTGTCTCCAGCCAGGCCCCTTGGACTGCATAGTCCCAGGATGGGTGTGACAGGTGTGGTTTGTCCCAGAGCCTCATGTTCCTCTGCTGTGGCACACAGCAGGCTTTTAGTGATGAAATGTGGCCAAAGAGCTAGTTTTTCCTTGAAAGAGCTCTGGGCTAAATCAGAGGATGTGAGTTCCAGGCTTGCCCTTGATGTTAAGTAACCATGTGATTTTGGGCTCCTCATTCTCGCTCTCTGGGCTTACAGATTATCATTTGTGAAATGAACAGACTGAATTAGTCAAGCCTGGTACCTGCCTTAGTTTTCTTTAGTTGCTCTGCTGGACCTGTCAGCCAAGGACCTGGGCCAGAGAGTAGCTTGCCAGGGATGGTGTAGTCTCTGTGAGGTCTACAGAGGGGTGAGTGGGCCAATGGGCATTTACCTATGGGGGAGATTTTAGAATTTCTCCCACAAGAAAGGGGCTAGAAACAATACAACCTGAAAACCCCAGCAGCCCTATGATGTGCTCTATGCCTGTCTTAGAGGCCCGATTAGTGGGGGCCCTGAAGAAAAAGGCAAGGAAGCCATCTCGTTAAGGTTCAGCCATGTCCAAGTTTAGAGGCGGGAGCTCATTCTGGATTGGGGTCACCTGGAACACCCCCAGCTGGACTGGAGCTGGAGCAAATTCTGGGGAAGAAGATGGGGTGTTCCTGTTGGCAAAAGGCCCCAAATGATCTGGGACCACACTAAGGTGGGGTGACAGACCAATTAGGACCACTTTCCAGTCCTGCGGAAAGGTGGGGAGGAGAGTTCGGCCCAGACAGACCCTATAGATCTTTCTGAGCTTTGCACTGGGCTGGGGAAACAGGATTGGGGCTGAGGGTGCAGTGGGTGGGTTTCCCTCACCGTAGCTCCCTCCCACCCCTTCCCCTGGGACTGTGCCCTGCCCACATGCCAGGTGGGGGACAGAGCCGGGCAGAGACTTGGTCCCTGCTCAGTGACAGCACCGTGGACACAAGATACTCTGGAAAGAAGTGGCTGGCCCCCACGGGTGAGACGCGGGCCAGGCTGCCCCCTCCCAGACCCTACCACCTGTAACCGTCTCACCTGCTGCCACTGTCAGCCCACTGGAGTGGGATGAGGTGGCCCAGAGGACTCTCCTGCTGGGCCAGGGGATGGGGTGGTCAGGGCCATTCTGTCTTCCCCCTGTTGACTAACTGGACTGACTGGCCTCACACTTCAGCTGCTGGAAGCTGCTCTTCTTTCTGGCTGATCCATCATGGCTCACAGTGGGGAAAGGAGTGGGTGGGGAGGTGGGAGGCTGGGTCCTGGCACGCATGCTCCCCAGGGGTCCACCCTCTGCTGTGCTGGGTCCCAAGAGCAGGGTTAGAGGGACTCGATCCTCACTGGGCCCTGTCCTCGCAGACACAGGAGGAGAAGAAGACACTGAGGACCAGGGGCTCACAGGAGATGAGGCAGAGCCGTTCCTGGATCCGAGTGGTGCGCCAGGCCCAGGGGCTCCTGCCACCCCCAAGAAGCCACCTTCCCATCCTCCTCCCTACCACCCTGGGAGCAAAAGAAAGAGAAGCACACCCGCACCCAGAAAGCTGCTGTCAGACAAGCCGCAGGACTTCCAGGTGACTGAGCTCTGCCTTCTCCTTAGTCCACCCACAGCTGCTAGTGCCGGGCTCCCTGTCTGTCCAGCATTAGGGAAGATATACCTGTGTTGCCAGGGCTATCATAGTGGAAATTCGTCCTTTCTCTGGGTTCTGAGCAGCTTCTGAATGGGGACTTTGTGTCTTGGGGTCTCAGAAGAAGCCTCTGCTCGATCCCAATGTTTTGCTCTTAAAAAAAGAAGTTCCTCCAGAGCGAACATGTCTCTGCCTCTCTTACCTGTTGCTTCCCAGCATCCCAGCATCCATCTTACTAGCTGTTCCCTGCTATTTACTGTGTGGTCTGTGTCCCAGGCTGTGTCACCAGGTCACCAGAGTTCTTCTTAGTAATGGAGACTCTCTGACCCACCACAGCCCTGCAGAGGGGGCATCTGCATTGTGACAAGACCCCTAAATCAATCGAGGGAGTTTGCTTAGCATCTTGTTCCCCTGTGTCTGCACCCCTGCTTCTAACCGTGCATTTCCCTAGAGCGATGTAGAATCCGAATTTGTTCAAGCTCTTCTCAGAATGTAACTATTAATATTAACCTTGTGACATTTTTATTCAAAAGCCATCCCATTTTACTTGCCTTTTGATTTTGGGCCTTTGGTTGTTTTATAGATGTTTTCATTTTGATGTAGTTGCATTTAATGATATTGAACTCTTCAGAACTACCTTTAAAGTTAAAAACATGAAACTTAAATCTCTATTTATTAAGTGCAACAAATCATAAAACTATATTCCAGTGTTAAGCCATGGTAAATTAAGCCAAAAAAAAAAAAATCTCCATTATAACCACTATGTTTACCTCAGCCACAGATTTCCAGCTCCCGTAATATTATTCCCAGGGCATGGTTTTATTGCCTTTTTTTTCTCTTTAAAAAAGCAATATGTGGTTTATTGTAGAAAAATTGGAAAATGCAACAAAATGAAGAGAATAAAAATCAGCCAGCCGTCAGGTGTGATGGTGCAGCCCTGTAATCCCAGCACTCTGGGAGGCTGAGGTAAAAGGGTTGCAAGTGTGAGCCCTGCCCCGACAACTTAGTGAGGTATTGAGACCTTGTCTCAAGATAAAAAAGAAAAAATGGCTGTAGATATAGGTTAGCCCCTGGCTCCAAACTCCAGTACTGGAAGAAAAACAACCTCACTCACCCCCGTGTTGTTATTAATAATAGCTTCTTCCACAGTGTGATTTTTTTTTCTTCTCTCTCTCTCTCTTTTTTTTTTTTTTTTGAGGCAAGGTCTTGCTGTGTAGTCCAGGCTGGCCTTGAACTCCTCGTGATCCTTTTGTTTCAACCTCTCAAGTGCTGGAATTACAGGCGAGCACCACCATGCCTGATTTAAAATTGTTTTATTACTATGTTTACAGTGCATAACGATTGCTTTCATAGGATGCTAGTTTAATAAGAAATTGGTCAACAAATACACTTCATTAGAAAGTAGAACCAGTAAACGTCTTATTTTTCCATGGGCATTATTTTATTTATTTATGTATTTATTTTTTGGCACCAGGGATTGAACTCCTGACCTCGCTTGCACTTGCCAGGCAGGTGCTTATGCCACCGAACTAAATCTCCAGCCCCTATTTTAATGTTTTTAAATTTCAGATTTTAAATTATTTGACCTGATGTTTAAAAGCATAAATGTTCTTGACATTTTCATTTATTTTAAAGTTCAATGGATGGTGAAAAGTCTTACTTTATGTCTCAGAATATCAGAAAACATTGTATCTAATAATACACAGAATAGGAGCTGGAGATACAGCTCAGGGTGAGCTCTAGCCTGGAAGTAAAACAGTGCTGGGAGAAAAAGCAGGGATCACTTCACTGTGTAAACTTGACCTCTGAGGGAATTGTCAGTTGAGAATATTCAAGCCACTTCATATTTATTTATTTATTTTTATTTTTTGGTACCAGAGATCAAACTCCTGACCACATGCTTGCCAGGCAGGCGCATATGCCACTGAGCTAAATCCCCAGCCCTATAAAACGTCACTATCGTCCTGTCTTAGATGGGACTTGTGCTGAATGAAGTGCAGAGTTGTGGACATTGGATCCGTCCACTTGTATTGGATCTGCCCTCTCGTGGGGTTTAAGGCGGGTGGCTTACTCAGGGCAGCCAGGCAGCTCTTCTGTGCAACTGGGAAATCTTATAATTGCAAGGGGCCTAGGTGGGAAAATATGTTCTTATAATAATCTTTCTAATACTTTTTAAATTGTCTTCCCAAAAGCCAGTAGTGAGATAGTCCCTGAGATTTCTGACTCCTGGGGTGGATGGTGGGTGGTCCCTCCTTCTTGCCTGCCCAGCCCTTTGTCATTCTTTCTTCTCGTGCCCCCTCCTGGCTTTCAGATCAGAGTCCAGGTGATCGAGGGGCGCCAGCTGCCAGGGGTGAACATCAAGCCTGTGGTCAAGGTCACAGCTGCTGGGCAGACGAAGCGGACTCGGATCCACAAGGGAAACAGCCCTGTCTTCAATGAGGTGCGAGACACTGGGTGTTAGGGCCAGAACCGTGGAAGGTCTGGAGGTTCAATTGAGTGTTTGCATTTGGAACTGACTTAGGCTTGGGAGGTGTATGTGCCACACTCCTGCTGCCCTGTCATCCCATGAGGCTGTCCTGCGATGACAACCTTTGTGAGCTCAGGGTGAAGCACCCCAGGCCGTGTCAAATTCCCAGATCCCAGCACTGAGGCAAGCTCACTCTTTTCTGTATGAACTCAACCTCCAGGCCCGATGGACTGTGGGTAGCGATCACCCCACTACCTGGCCCGAGGGGTCACAGACACTGATTGGTCTCTTTTTCTCTGGACCAACAGAGTCTTTTCTTCAACTTGTTTGACTCTCCTGCGGACCTGTTTGATGAGCCCATCTTTATCACGGTATGTCTCAGCAAGCAATGATTCTCTGTGGGCTTTGTGTACACACAGACGTGTGTGTGCGTGTGCATGTGAGTGTGTGGGATATACAGATATGTTAAGCCCTGGCACTTGGATCATGCAGACAGCTCTCTGTCCAGTTCTGCTGATTACGGACATGCCACGGCAGCTCTGCTGGAAGGTGGCAGCCCCTCAGCTACTCAGTGTTCCCCAGTACTTCAGGTAGGGGTCCTTATACCCCTTCATGCAGTGTCTGCTTTTTGGCAAGGTTTTCTGGCTCTGGGCCTCAGCTTTCTCCCATCAGCACCCAGAGGACAATGTGGTCTAAGTTGTGAAAAGTGTGAGTGCGAGGCTGTCTAGACTCCATTCCTGCTTCTCCCTGTGTGAACGTGTGATTCTCTACACATCCTGTAATTTCGGTGTGCCTCTGTTCCTTCCTCTGAGCATGAAGCATAGCTCAGAACCGTCTCTGGAATAGAGTATCTGTTGTTGGCCATTCGTATTTGGGACGGAAGAGCTGTTGGACTGGATCCTGCTGGGCACATTTCACTGGTGATTGTGAGTTTCCAATGATCTTCTTCTCCAGGTGGTGGACTCCCGTTCCCTCAGGACAGACGCCCTCATCGGGGAGTTTCGGGTAATTGCTCACCTGCTCTGAGAGCAGTCGGTCCTCACTTCTCTGTGCTCCTGGATGCTCTGTGCATGGTGCGCAGGGGCTGGCACTCCAGAGATCCTGTGAAAGCACTTACCTTCGTCTGGGCTGGGAAAATGTTATTTCAACTCCTGCCCCTAAAAAACCCTCTTGAAAATCTCCCAAGTCAGTGAATCTCTCCATAAAGGTAGCAGAGAAACAAAACACTTTTATTACTGAATAAGCATCAGCCATAATGTGATGTACGTCACAGGCAATCTGCTCAGTGATTGCCAAGGCAGAAAGAAATCTCACATTTTTATTTAGCCAGTGGATTTTCCCATTACTTACATATTTTTGAGATAACCAGTAACTAGTACTGAAGTAACAGGACCAGGTAGCACCATTGGTCACAAAGGGTTCATGCTCCACTCACCTGGAACTTGCTGAATTGTTTATGTTAGCTGATTTACTTTATCCAGGGGACAAACAACAGTCAAACTTCTGTTTCTGTGACAGGAGGTAGTTTGACAGCACCGAGCAGAGGCCCACTGCAGTTAGGCTCCTGGCTTTCTCCTAGCAGTAACGGACTATTTACCTTTACATTTCAGAGAGATGGCACTCGGGTCCTTCAGGAAGACAGCCCCATATCATATAGCTGGCAAAAGACTCATTTAGTTTCTGAAAAATGGATATATTTCAAAAAGACAGAGAAAGTACTTACAAGTTTTCTAAGGCAAATATGACAGGAGAGAGGGGAATGAAATCTTCCTCTATTTCCAATGGGGGGAATTAAACCCCTTCTTTTTAATATCTCTTTGTCGCTGCATCTGAGAAGGTAGCCCTATGCCAATCCTGGCCATCTGGGGCCATTGTGACCTGGTGCTGTCTGCCCTGACCTCAGTTTCCCTGTGGGTCGGGGTGGCATTCAGATATGGATCCCTGGGAGAGGAAAGCACCCTACCCAATCTGCTTATTTGTCCTGGGTGGCCTGAAAGTTGACAGTCACTTCCCAGAACAGAGAACCGCCTAGACAGTTCAGCTCATAGGATGCATTCAGCCCATTACACAGAGTACCTGTGCCTATATCTTCAAGAGTTTTACCTATTTTATCTTCTAGCAGATGCACTTTGGAATCATAATGTCAAGTGAAATAAATCAGACAACCAGGCACAAACATCACATGGTTTCTCTTACATGAGAAACCTGAAGTATAAATAATTTAAGGGGGAAAATAAAGGATGGATAGTAGGAAACAGGAAGATAGATTTTTGCTTTTTACAAATAAGAGTGGGATCTAGAGAATGGTATCTAGAGGGTGGGGAGGGCGAGGAGAAGTAAAAAGAATTCAGGTGTGGAATATACATGTGCCAACTCCCCATGATGAATGTAATCAATATATAAGGCAAGTATACTAATACCCATAAAAATAACAGGTACAATAAAAAATTATAAAAGTAATTTATGTTTAAAACAATAAGCTTTATGTTTTAGGTTCATAGCAAAGTAGAGTGAAAGTTAACCAGAAGCAGTTTATTCCCTGGCCCCTTTACTACCCCAAGCATTCCTTACCATCAATATCTTGATAACATATGTATTTTATAGAAAATTATAATATACAGGAAAGAAAAAAAAATAAAAAGCACTCCATTCTGCCACCCAAAGAGGGCTTGGTTACCATTTTTGGTTTATTTCCTTCCCTCTTTTCTTGTGCATAAACAAACATACTTTCCCAAACTGCGTACCAAGATATTTTCTGCTTTCTTTCCATGTAGCATCAGATAATGAAGTGGTCCTTGTGTCCCCAAATGATTTTCATAGACAAGACTTTTTTAATGGACTCAGGTAGTGCACTATGCTTTAACACGTCAGTGGCAAGAGTTTGATTTGTGTTTTCCTGTCTGATTTCAGATGGACGTGGGCACCATTTACGGAGAGCCCCGTGAGTTCTCACCCCTTTGCCATATACTTGCATTTTGGTTTTTAAGACTGCTTTGGGACATCTGCTTGGGCTTTCATCTTCCTCCCTGGGGGGTTAGAATTTAGAGGTGGGGTTTGTTCCTGGAGGAAGAGGAGGCAAGAATTCACCCTCCATGCAAAGCAGGCTCTTAAAACTTCGCCTATATCTCAGGAGGCCTCAGAGGTGATAAATCTCCAAGGTCCAATGGAGGGATACTGGGACCTACATTTACCTTTGGCAGGGGCAGAACATTTTTGTAATGAGTCCAAGATTTTACCTTGCCCAGGTTCCACCTGGACTGGTCACTTTCCAAAGTGGAAAATGCAACTTGTTTCACAGCCTCTTGTGGAGATTTCTGTTAGTATTTCTTGCTCTGACCCACATAACACTCAAAGTACATTCTGACAGTAGGTATTTTTAAAAACTTTGAGTATTTATTTGATTATCAATTATGGAGTATGGCATAATTTATGGGTGGCTGAGTTTCTACCTCCTTAGGAAAATGCCTTATTGAGTGACTGTGGCATCCTGTGGAGACCTTTGATCTTTGGTCACAAACTCTTGGGTTCACCACCCAAACCGTTCTAGGTTTCTTGCGCCATCCTTCCAGTGGCCTGTATGGCCCATTCTGGTTTCCTGGATGTGGGTAGGGTTTTCCCATCCTGGGTTCACAAGTGTACACTGTCGCATTTAGGGCACGCTTATCTCAGGAAGTGGCTGCTGCTCTCTGACCCTGATGATTTCTCTGCTGGGGCGAGGGGCTACCTGAAAGCCAGTCTGTGTGTACTGGGACCTGGAGACGAAGCTCCTGTGAGTACCTTCCCCTGGGTCACTGCCATGGTACTTTGTATAGTTCCTGCAGGTGGAGTCACCAACCAAAACCCCCCAGTTTATTTTTTTCTGATTTAGAAGACTGGTTGGTAATTATGAGAATTGTAGAACACATAGGACATACAAATCGAATCTTTTGTATTTCTACCACTCGGAAAAGTCAGAATCTTATCCCATATCCTTTTCAAAGGATATGTATGTGCATTTTTGGATTTTCAAAAGTGACGTCATTCTCAATATACTGTAACCTGGTTATAACTGATTTATATTTATTGACCAAGAATAAATCATTATTATCTTCACTTGTCAGTAAGTAAGCTACAGATTGGAGTGGTAAGAAAGAGAGATGTGTTCAGAGCTCAGAGATCTCAGCATCTTGTGTGTTTGAGGAGATACAGGCTGAACTTGAGGGAGAGGAATGTGATGCAGCATGTAAGCGTGGAGGGTGGAGCTCTTAGAAAAGGAAGGTAAAACATGGAAATCAAGAAGGAATCATAGTTGTTTGCTTTGTAGCTGGAGAGAAAGGACCCCTCTGAAGATAGGGAAGACATTGAAGGCAACCTGCTCAGGCCAACAGGTGTGGCCCTTCGAGGAGCCCACTTCTGCCTGAAGGTCTTCAGGGCCGAAGACTTGCCTCAGAGTAAGTGGGGTGTCTCCTCTGGGTGGGGACCTGCCAAAGCTCTGGCCACGCTGTTGGGAGGGTGGCGCTGGGTGGGGCTGTGGTGGGCTCCATGGTGAGCTCAGCTTTCTGGGAGAGGGAAAGGCTTTCCCTCTGCCCTCTTCCTGTTTTCCCCTGGCCTGGGTTTCTTTGAGGATTTACTCAAGAGAAGTACTGGTTAATTCTCCCTTCACTGTGTTGCGAAGCTGATGTCTCAAATCCTTTCTAACCCCCCGCCTTGTGCTGCAAATGGAACTCCAGGCTTCATTGAGCAATATTCCAGCAATCAGAATTTAATGGAAAGTAGTGGATGCTGGTGGAGTTAGAAAGCTCCGTCATCCTGAGAGTGACAGTAGCCCTTGGGCTCCATTCCAGTGTCCCTAGACTTGGTCTAGCTCCTTAGCCACTCTGTGAATCCATGTTCTTGGTTTTTGCTGAGGAGGCTGTACCATCTGGACACTGCCCTGCTCTTGGTTGCTGTTTTCCTCTGTCAGGGTGCCCGGGTCAGCAGATTGTGGGTAGAGAGCAGCTCTGATGTTGGGAGAATTTGCACAAAGGACTCTTGGGACCATTGTCTTTTAGATGAAGAATTCTGTTCCACCACCAGGTGGCCCACCCTCCTCTTGGCCTGGGTCTGTCCCGGTCTCAGACTCATGCTCCAGGAAACTCTTCTCTTTCCCCAAAACTGGGCCATGTGACTTGTGACCATCTCCTCATCCTCTTAGGAACACCAGTGTGGTTCTTAAGTGGTTCTCACTACTGCTGACACGGTATTGGCCTCACCCTGTGTGTTTAGGATAGGTTGCTAGGGGAGTTATACTGAATATTCTAGAACCATGAACATCAGCTGGGCTATCATTCCTGGGTTGGAAAAGGGCTCACTCATTCCTAGTGTTTAAAGGATCTCGTGCGCCCTGCTGTAAGCCGCTATTTTAGAGCTCACGTTAGCATAATCAGACCAGTCAGTATTCCCAGTAGTCAGTGAGGACATTTACAACTTGGATCCCTATTTACAAGTGTTGCATAAAGCTGTTTGAGGGTTTCTGCTTTGATAATGACTTCAGTATATAAAGGAAATGGATTCCTTCTATACACGTTTACTTGGTCTGGAATCACAGGGGAATGTCTTTAAATAATTAATAAGAATTAAATGGATATTAGAATACATGTTGGAAAACATTCCCATTCATTGGCTGCAGCTATGTAGATGTGAAGCTAGTGAGTCTTCACAAGAATGTGGGGAGAGAGAAATGCTTGCTTTTTTAAGGTGAAGAAGATCTGTGTTGAATTCTTTACAGTGTTATTTAAATATAAATAAAACCAAAGTAGATGGATAAATGTCGTATAACTATTTGCTAATCATTACCTCTTCCATTCATGTAGACAGTGACTAGTGTAAAAGTTTTAACTGGCTCCTTCTGTCATTCATTCATGTACATATAAATATTTATAAATATAAATATACACGTAATTAAGGTAACTGCAAATATATATGAAAGCAGTCTGGCTAATTCAATTAAGTAGTGGTTTAAAGAAGCAGAATTAAAAACCTTTTTTTAAAAGGAGAGCATTGACTTATTGGTTAAATACAGAGAAATCATGATGCTAATGGCTAAAGGAAAGTGTCCACCAGGCACCAGTAACTGGCTTACTATTCTAAAAACCTCCAGTGCTTGACTGCACAGTTCACTTCCCTTGGTGATACAGACTTCTTATCAGTTGCATACACAGCCAGTGCCTGACAGACCTGCTCTGAAGTTGCTTAGTGCCGAGGAGACAGAGAACTGGCTGCTGGGACTGGGTGAGGGTGCAGCCCAGGGTGCCCAGGAGTGGCTTCTCTCAGAGCTTTCCCTCCAGGAGCACCTGCCTTGAGTGCTGAGGGAGGGACCCAGGCCCAGTGCTGCCTGGCGACAGGAAATGTTAGGTGGCGACAGCAGGTGGGCAGTGACTCGTGTGTCCTTCTTCCCAGTGGATGATGCCGTGATGGACAACGTGAGGCAGATCTTTGGCTTTGACAGTAACAAGAAGAACCTGGTGGACCCCTTCCTGGAAGTCAGCTTTGCAGGGAAGATGGTAAGAAGCAAGGGATCAGGAGGGCCTCTGTGGGAGTGTGGTGGCTGGGGGTACAGGACAGTGGGTCCCTTGGCTAAGCATGTGAACGTTGGAGGGGCTGATCCTGGGACCCAAGGTGTGACACAAATCCAGGCCCGCTCTCTGGGGCTGCTATGCACATGAATGTTGACAGGTGTGCCTGGGTGTCCATATAGAGAAATAGGTGTGGATGGGCCCAGAGAGGACAGGTGGACAGTGGATGGGTAGAGGAATATTTATGGGAAAAGTAAGGAATAACCTGGAAACCAGATGTGAAGGCATAAAGATAGGAAAACTCTTTTTTAAAAAGTGTGACAAAAACCTAATGATTATTTTTAAACAATGATGGCAGGAGTTGGACAGAGACCACTCTGACGAGTGCTCCAGGGATCACCCATGTGCCACCTCTTCCTTTCAGCCACCATCCTGCCCAGGTGTGGGCCTGTCACTCCTGTCTTTGTTGACTTCTGTGCTAGTGGCGCTCTCCATATGGACTGGTGCCTCCTAGCTCATGTGTGCTCACTTGTGCCTCTCCCGGGCTTCGGTCATCACCCCTCTGCAGGGAACTCTTCCAGCTCTGATTCCTTGCTTCCGGCCCAAACTTCTCTGGGTCGCTGAACAACTCTGCCTGACACCCCTGTGAGAATTTAGAGGATGTGTCATCTTTCATATTGCTAGGACATAATACTCAATGTCCAGAACTTAAAAGAGATAATTTTTTGTTTATGGATTTGAGGGTTCAGTTCATGATTGGCAGGTGCTTGCCTGGCAAGTGCAAGGTCCTGAGTTTGATTCCCAAAACAAAACAAAACAAAACAACAAAACCAGTCCATGATTGGCTGGCTCCAAGGCAGAGATGCCACTGAGTAAAACTACTTATTTCATGGCATTTGGAAAACATAGTAAGGAAACAGTGCTAGAGGAAGGACTTGAGGACCATGTGTTGTACACAGTCATGGCTCACTGGACTACCCGACACACCCCAAAATGTGTCCTGCTAATCGGGCATTTTAAAACCAATCAAATGGACACATTAGGATTAAAGGTCACAGAGGAGTCATTTTCTTGGCCTCTGACAGCCTCATTTCCAGGAGTCTCCACCTTCACTCAGTCCCACCAGCAATGGCAGAGCACACGGGACTGTTTTAATTCCTCCTTTTCTCTCTTTCCTTTTTTTTTTTTGTTTTTGGTACAGGGAATCGAACTCACGACCTCACACTTGCCAAGCAGGTGCTTATGCCGCTGAACTAAATCCCTGGCCCCTTTTTTTCTCTTTCCACATCAAGCAAATCATTTCTAGCTCTCGACTTCTAACATGTTCTCAAGGTACAGCCCTTCCATGTCACTAGAACTATGGCCATCTCTTCCCAAGACCACGTGACAGTCCCTGCACTGCTGTTTTTCTCACCTCATGATACTGAATTTTTGGGAAAGCCCTGATTTTTTTTTGTGATTTTTTTTTTGTTGTTGTTGTCCTGGATTTCTCTGATTCTTTCCTTCTGGTGTTGTCTAATTTGCTCCCCTGACTCCTGTATTTTCTATAAATGGGAAATTAAGTCTACAGGTTAAGTTAGGATCAGATTAAGTGTTTTGCCCAGAACTTGTTGTAGGCGATGTCCTGTGCATCATATTGCATGATAGGAAGAAACAGTGTCAGGTGTCCCTGCTTCAGTGATGACCAGATCGCCCCTTGTAAAAGTAGATGGTTCTCTTTGTAATTGGCAGATAATCTGCAGCACCATTTTGGTTCTGGGATGGAAAGCTCCTTCTTTTTTGTTTGTTTATTTTAAGACAGGGTCTTGCTATATAGTTCTGGCTTCTCAGCAGCAGAGATACTTCTTAATGACTTCTAACAAGGCTGTAAACATTCATTGACCTCTTTGCCTCCATAAATCATTTACTTGTGGTTGTATAGTAGTGATTTTCTCATTATAATTTCATCTCTTTATTGTCTGGCATTTTTTTCTGTAAAGAAGAGCTTTGTTTTTTCCACCCCTTTGAATGTTATGTGGACCTCAATAATTTTTAATTTAATGTGTTGAAATCAGTCATTGTTGCACCTGATACAGGCATTATGTTGAAGCTGCCATCTGGAGCTCCTTCTAGCTGGCTTTTCCCTCCCCGGGGCCTAGTACAAAGCTCTCAGTGAAAATGTTTGTGGGCAAGGTAAACCGCGTATTAACTCACCTGGTGTGCAAAGGCTGCTTGAAGATTCTTGCCCTGGAGCAGGTTTGGTTTGGCTTTGGCCTGACACCTTGTACCTGGCTTCAGGAGAGGCTAGGACAGGACCCCGAAGCCTGGAAAGAAGCAGGAAGCTGGAGCTGGACAGTTTGAGCTCTAGTGAGTAGGATCAGGTTTTCCGTTTGACTGCTGGGGAAGGATGTCAAGTGGGAAAATTGCTTGTTTTTATCCCATGTCCCCAGCACAGAAGGGTGCTTCTTGGTGACCAGGCCCAAGACTGACTCGCATTAAAATGCCCTGCTTTCTTGGAGCTGAGTGTCAGAGCTTTGGGGTTCGGGCAGTCTCTGGGACCGTAGGTTCTGAGATGTCCTTGCTTTTCCCCAGGGATTTTTCTAGCAGGGTGCAGATATCTCAGAGAGATGATACAGGTCCTGGCAGGTGCGAGAGGCTAGATAAAGCTGATGGGCAGCTGAGCCTAAGCAAGAAGCGACACTCCTGTGGTCCCTCTCAAAGTGTTGGCAGGAGTTGAAGAAAGAGCTGGTGGGAGGGGGGGGCGGTTGACATTTCCCTTTTGACAGGTTTGACCTGCTCAATCCCCTGTGTGGTCTTCGGACCTTTGTGACTTCTCTGGGGCCTTAGCCATCTCTTATGGCCTCCGCCACTTTATTGCTCTTATTCCTTGTCTCATTTCTCTTGTGTGTCACTTTTCACATCCTACCCTGAAGTCTGTGAGTCCGCCCATCCCCAGCTAGCAGTCTGTGCATTTCCTCTTGTGGACACTTGGTGGCACTGTTATGCAAGAGGTGAGTCAGCGAGGGAGTGTGTCTCTGTGTGTGCCTGTGTGGTCACTGGCTTCAGGAATATTCTATTAAACAGAAAAGGACGCTTGTAGAGTAAGGGCAGGAAGTTTAAAAACTTTTTTTCAGAATATAAGAATAAGATTCCCTAATTGTTAAAAAAAATTGAAGAAATCAGAGAAAAGGAAGCTAACCCCCGTAGTTCTGTGGCCCTCACCGTCCTAGAGATGACTGCTGTTGAGTTGGCTCGGTGCGTCTTTCCTTCTAGTACGTCTTCTCTTTTTGGCTCTGGCTCCCTCCGGCCCCGCCCCGCCAGCTGGATCTGGGTTGTGATGCTCCCCTGCTTGTTTCAGGTGTTATACTGCAAATGTGTCATAATCTTGGTTTATTTAGTGGCACTTATTTTTGCACTTTTGTAACTTATGATGGCGATTTCACTGAAGTGCTGTCTAGTGTTCCTAAGAGCAAGAAGGCTGTGCTGTGCTGTGCAGAGAAACAGGTGGTAGGTGAGCCTCCTCCGGCACTGCCCACTGTGCGGTGGCTGTGAGTTCAGTCTTAATGAGTCCGCGGTGTGTATTTGGTAAGGTGTTTTTCAACAGAAGTGCCCATAAAACAAGGCTACGTGTCAGTCAGTTGACAAAACAATGTGACAGAGGCTGGCAGTGATGGAACCATTGCCTTTAGAGGTAATAATTCGGTATTCCCTTGTTCAGTGTTCATGGTGATTTTATAGGTTTATGAGTAAGGAGAATCAACTGTACATATGCTGTGTGGTAAACTGCTTTTAGCATCTAATGTTTCCTCAGGTTATGAAATAGTCTTTGGAAAATTTGATGACTCTATAATATTCTATTAGATGAATATATATCATAGCACATAATATTATATATGTATTATCCACATATATATAATTTCTATTTTTCTCTTTTATAAACAAATCTGTGGCAAACAGCCTACAGATCTTTATGGATCTTTGTCCACACTTTGACTGCTTTTCCACAGAGAAGTTTCTAGGCCTGGCATTACCAGGTCAGAGAGAATACTTATTTTTAAGTGTCTGAAACAGGTGGCCAAAAAGGCATTACTAATTACATTTCATCAGGAAGTGAAAGAGGGTAAAAGAAAGAAGTTGGGAGGAGGCAGGGAGAAAGAGAGAGAGAGAAGGAAGAAAGAGGACGAGGAGGATGAGGAAGCATGGTGGTGTGTGGGGGCAGATCGGAATGTGGAGAGGTTGCCAGGGCTTCTAGCGCTGGAAGCAGTGCTGGACTGGGCTGTGGAAGATGGGCCACTTTTTCTGGCCCCAGGACCAGCAGGCTAAAGTGCTGACTGTGGGAGAGGCCCACACTCCCTCGGACCTACAGGAAGCACGGTGATGGCCGATCACTCAGCTATGTGTAAAGAATCCCTTATTTTATTTTTATTTTAGATTTTTACCCATTTTTTGAATTAATTAATACATCTAACAACTGTATACATTTGGTCTGTTTTCCATTATCACCCTCTCACCTTGGACCCATCCAACAATCTACCTGCTCATTTCTTCCTTTGCAAAGGAAACCACTGCAGTTAGTTCCTTTTATATCATCTGATTTCATTGTGCAAATGCAAGCAAATGTGGTTATTGATTCTTATCTTTTACCTTTTGAATAAAAATGGTTGCACATTATACACATTTCTCTGCACCTAACTTTTTCCACTTACTAATGTAAATTGGAGATTGCTTCATATCTATGCTCAGAGCTGCCCTCAGTATTTTTACAATTTCATAGTATTCCATTATGTAGATGTACCATAATTTATTTAGCTTGTCCTCTATTAGTAGACAGTGGGATCATTTGAGGGCTTTGCTAGTTCAAATTATAATGAAGTGAATAACTTCATGCAGTGCAATGAATAACTTCATTCGGCACATATGCACGTTATTTCTGTAGAGTAAATGTCTAGTGGTGGAATTGTTAGGTCAAAAGGAGCACGCATTTGAGAAGTAACAGCCAGTTGCTCTCTACGGATGTCAAAATATTTCAACTTTCCACCAGTGAAATATAAGAGCGTGTTTTTTTCATGGCTTTGCCAATAGTGAGTTGTTAGACTGTAGACTTTTACGGATCTGATGGATGGGAAATGGTGTCTCAGTTTTATTTGTGATTCTTTTACTGTGAGTGAGGCTGAGTGTCTTTTTACATGCCTTCCCGCCTTCGAGTCTCATTCTTGTGAACCGTCTGCTTCATGGGATTGTCCTTCTCTCTTTTCTTACTGCTTATTCTCTTTGCAGGGCCCTAATCTTGGCACCCATCCCTGCCCCTAGCCCCACACACCCTCAGCCTGGGTTTTTCTTATAAGGAGGAGGGGGAAAGGGGTGGGGGTTAGCACTGGGTACATGGGATGGAGACAAAGCCCTCTTCCCTGGGACTTGAAGTCCTTAGTCTAACTCAGGTGAGACATTTACATGTAAATGAGACAATACATGTAAATACTGTGCTTAGTGTGATACAGGGCCTTTAGGAAATGCTTCGAAAAAGACTGCTTGTTATTTTTATGTGCAGAGCACACAAGCCCACCAGGATCTGTGTATCTGGAACTGAGTTTCTCCTGCTGTCCCCATGTCTGGAGACAGGATGTCCTGGAATGCTCTCCATGGACTCCAAGGGCAGCGTTGGCACATGAACTGCCGGCTTGGGTCTGTTTCCAGTCTTGATAGGTCTCTTGCTTGTGACAAGCCCAATCTTTAGGGTAGGGCTTGTCTGTGACAGACAGACTATGGCTTCTAGGATTTGTATCTTCATTTTGTTTTGTTAAACTCTCAGATGCAGGTTCATGGGCCTCCCTTTTCCTCCTCCATCTCTGATCTTCTAGGGCTCACTGTCTTCCAAAAGAGAGGTGGCCTGAGCTGATGGGCAAAGGGGAATGACCCTGGGAAAGCCAGTCTGGATTCAAGGCCCCCACATTTAGGGTTCTTGCCATAATGAGAATCTGGGAGAAATTTGTAAGGACTGTGGCATGCAGACAGCACCCCTCGCCCCAGTTCTAGGTCTGTCCTTCCATTGAGCTTTGTATCTGCTAGGATTCCTTGTGTCTGAGCCTATTGATATAAGAACCCAGAGTCTTAGGCCCAGCCCTAAGGGCAGCCAACCTGGCAGAGAATGGCTGCTAGTTAGCATGCTGGTTTTTAAGGAAGCCCTGAGTCACCATGGTGCCAATGCCCCTTCCTCTGTTCTTTAGCTCTGCAGCAAGATCCTGGAGAAGACAGCCAACCCTCAGTGGAATCAGAGAATCACGTTACCTGCCATGGTGAGCCTCAGCCCCGTACCTGCCAGCCTACCCAGGAGGTGCCCATGCTCCAGCCTCAGGACGTCCAGGCTCCCTGCCTCCTGGACCTGTGCTTGGAGGTGCAGGTGTTGCTCTCAACATTCCTCTTTTTCCCCTCAGTTTCCCTCAATGTGTGAAAAAATGAGGATCCGCGTCATAGACTGGTGAGTTTTGAGTGTTGGAGTCAGTAGAGAAGATTGGCCTGCGGGGTTGGAGTTTTTCAGTCTAGTTCAGCTTGTTGGTGCATGGTGGGACAGGATGCTTCCCAGGAGGCAGGAGAGGGTGTGGGCAGTACTGGGAAGCTTGCTCAAGGTCAGCTGGTCAGGAGGTAGGACAGCTGCCTGATGGCAGATAAGGAGAGCACAACCAGGTGGGGCTGGGAGGAGGCCATCTCAGAGGGCCTGAGGGGTTAGGGATGCTTCCTGGAGAAGGTGGGGCAGGTGGCAGGCTGGCGGGAGGAAAGGTGTGGAAAGGGCATTCCCATGAGAAGAGGGCCATGAGCCAAGGCATGAAAGGTGAAAGAGCAGAGCTTCTGGGAGCAGGGTCCTGGTACCCTATAGGGCGCAATGGTGGCTCCCAAGCTGCGGAAGCTGGCAGGTTGCCTAAGTAGTGGTCACTACTGGACGTGAGCACAATAGCCTATGGACTGTTAGGGGAAATAGTGGTATCTAACATGTGTTAAGCACCTACTATGTGCTAGACATTGTGCCCAGCAAGCCCTTTACATGCACGGTTTCATCTAACCCTTGATTCAGTGGCATGGTCCTGCCCCATAGAGGAGACAGGAGATGGGGCAGGACTGAGCGACCTGCCCAGGTGGCAGCTGGAAAGCAGTGGAGCCTGATGTGATTCCAGAGCTGATCCTTAGTCACTGGGCCGTGCTGCCTCCTGCTGTGTGGAGGCGATCTCTTGCATTTGAGGGGGACATTGGGGACCCACACATGTGAACTCCAAGACACTGGGCTTTCCAAAAGGAGAGAGTTGTCCTTTCTCTGCCCCCAGAAGTCTTGGCTGTGCGGTTCTCCGGCATGTTCTTCTTTGGTCCCAGGCCCATGGTACCCCCAGCCAGGAGGATAATGAGAGACTAAGGAAAAACCCCCAGGCCACAGAGCCATTAAAGTGTGTGCCAATTCCCGGGGCCTAAAGAAAACAGCTTGTGAGAATTAGAGAGCAGGGAGCAGCCTGGGTTGGGATGGGGGGAGCTCAAGGGCCGTGACCACAGTATGTGCCGCGGGGAAGCGGGCTGGAGGAGATGCACTTTATGTCCCCAGAGCGCTGTCTGCATGTCAGCTGGGGACGGGTGTCCGCTGTGCTGAGGGTGGCTGGCGCAGTGTGCCCCTGCGTGTGTGTGCCTGTGCACGCGTGTGGGTGCGGCTGTCCCATGTGCTGCGGATGTGCCTGGCTCGAATCCGGCTGAGCTGTGTCAAAGGCATCAGCATACTGTACAATCCAAACACATTACCGAATCTGGTGGTTGCGTCTCTGGTTTGGGTTGAAGTGGCATTTTTATTGTGAGTCTATTTTCAGACTTGCTGTATTTTCCAAAAGCAACCCCAAGCCCCAAAACCCAACTCTTAGCCAGAAAGCATTCTTTTGCTACAAGTTCCTATCCCGAAAAATGCTTTCTTCCCAGAAAACACAGATACGCTTTTGTTATTACCTGAATCCTGGAAACATGATCTAGTCCATATGGCTTTTTCTCTGTAACTTAATCTTCCTTTCAATTCTTAAAAAAAAAAAATTCCCTTTTCATGGAAAAAAAAAATCAAGAGACCCCATAGTCACCTCCCCCTTTTATAAAAACAACCTCTCCCCTGCATGACTCTTCTCTGCTCTTCTGACTTAGAGGAGGCCTGAGGTCAGAAGGCCGAGACCTCTTCCTGCCCTAGGCTTGGGCATGAGGGCAGGCTGAGGGTGCCCCTCCTTCAGGGGTGGGGGGGATAATCCCAAGGAAGGCTGCCTTTCCCAGTTCTCACTGACGTCAGCCCCCAGGAACCACGCTGAGGATGTGTGCTGACAGCTCACTCTTTCTCATGCAGTCCCTGTCCTGCTGGGAAACTTTGAAATCAAAGCTTAATCACTTTCCTAGGAAACAGACAGGAGAAAGGGATTATCGGAGAGAGACTGGTGTGTTTTATGAGATAGGATTTAGAAGAAAAAAGTTACCATGCTCCAATGTGTCTTTCGTGGTGGAGCTGGGAACTCTTCTAAAGTTGCTCAGGGCTGAAGTATCCAGAGCAGGGAGACAGGGCCACTAAGAGGAGGTCTTGAAAGTACACCCACACGCCACCTGTGGGTGATCTGTCTTACCCAGCTAGAGCTTCTCTGCTTCAGTGCATTTGGGACTGGCTAGTCCTTTGTTCTGGGCAGCATAGGCTGTTTGGTAGCATTCTACCCACTAGATTCTGGAAGCACCAACTCACTCCAGAGCACCTCTATGTTTTGTGGGGATCACAAACACCAGGTTGAAAACCTTAGGTCTAGCCTGTCAATGAAGCAGCTGGTGACTGCCACCAAAGCTCTGGTTTCTATGTCAGGCATATCTGGCCTCAAACTGTGGCTCTGCCACCTTTGCAGATAATTTAACCTCCTTGACCATAGCATCTTCATCGGAAATGGTGGCTAATTGTCATACCTGCCTGGTGGGGCTGATATAGGGTTAAGTGGGCTAACTCACAGGGAGTTTTAGCACAGTGCTTGATTCAGAAGGTGCAGAGTAAAGGTTAGCTATGTGATTATTGTCAGGGGAGCAGGGGGTGCTCAGTGAGAGAGTCTGCACCAGACACTGTTGGCCAGTGGGTTAATTAGACTTGGGGCTCCACTGATAGTTCCCTATGCTGGGTAGGGAGGGGAGAAGCCAAAGAGCAGCCCATGCTGTGGTCTGAGCACCAGCCTGGGAATCAGGACCAGGCCTGGCTCTGCTCCTCCTGTCTTGGTTGAACTTGGGGCAGTACCCACACAGAGCTGAGCCTCAGTTTCTTTGTGGGTACGATAGAGATTGTAATAAAAGTATTTGCTTTTCAAGGCTATTGTGAAGCTTTTGCAAAATAAAGATTAAAAGTGCTTTTCACTATAAAGTCACATATAATAAGGAACTTCACATTAGAATTAGCTAATTTAAGACTGTGAGGGGCCAAAAACCACCAAAAACAAAACAAAACAAAACAAAACAAAACATGTGCTGGAGGTACCTGCCTGGTGGGTAGCCCCTCTTTTTTTAAACAAATGGTGCTGGAAAAACTGGCTATCTGCAAGTAGAAGATTGAACCAAGCCCATACCTCTCACCAACTGGGTCAAAGCCCTAAATATTAAAAACAGAAATATATAATTTGCTAGAAGATAAAATAGGTCAAACTCTTGAAGACATTGGCATAGGCAAGGTCTTTCTGAATGGAACCCCCCAAAATAACAAGAATCAACAAATGGGATCATATCAAATTAACGAGCTTTTGCACAGCAAAGGAAACAACTCAGTGAAGAGACAACTTACAGAGTGGCAAAAAGATTTTGCCAGCTACTCTGTGGACAGAGGACTAGTATCTAGAATATATAGAGAACTAAAAAATTAGACCCCCCCCCAAATAAAAGACCCAATTAAAAAATGAGCAACTGAAATGAGTAGGTACTTCTCAGAAGAAATACAAATGGCTATTAAATACATGGAAAAAATGTTCAACATCTCTGGTCATCAGAGAAATGCAAATAAAAACACTGAGCTTCCATCTTACTCCAGAAAGTATAGCTGTTATTAAGAAATCACATAAATAAACGCTGACGAGGCTGTGGGGGAAAAGGACCCCTTCTACATTGTTGGTGGGAATATAAACTAATACAACCACTACGGAGAACAGTGTGGAGATTCTTCAAAAAAGAAAAACTAAAATTGCATTCTACCCAGCTATCCCCTTTTTAGGTACCTTCCCAAATGAATTAAAAACATCATATTTCAGTGATCTGTGCATGCCCATGTCTATGGTGACACTGCTCATAATAGTTAAATAAGCCTTACTAGAAGAATGGATAAACAGAATGTGATGTGTATACACAATGGAGTACTACCCTGCCATAAAGAAGGATAAATTTGAGTCATTTGTGAGAAAACATGTACTTTGCAACCATAAAATTAAGTGAAGTAAGTCAGATATGTAAGTTTAAGTATCACATGGTTTCTCTTATATGAGAAGCCTAAAGCATAGAAATTTAAAGAGCAAAATAAAAGATAGATAATAGGAAACAAAGATCTTTTGCAAATGGGAAGGGGGCAAAGAGATGGAGGGGGCAGGGAATGAGCAGCGGGAAAAGGTAAGGAAAAAAGAATTAAAATATGCTATGCACATGTATCGACTCCCCACAATGAATGTAATTATTATGTACTGCAGACATGTACTAATACAAATAAAGAATATTAAAAAAATGCGGCCTTGGAGGTGTTTTTTTCCCCCCTGGTCACTAGTCCATGTTCTCCTTGATACTGATTTTTATATCTTTTAACTCCTACTAAAGCTTTAGCTCTCTCTGGGTCTGGGAATTGGGCCCCCAGAGCAGCTCCTGCTCCCCATCCTGCCTGCCTCTGGCTTTCTGCCTGTCAGCCTACAGAGCACTTGCTGACATGCCGGCTGCAGCCCATTGTCTGTGGGGTGATGAGATGCTGATGGTTGGATAGATGGACTAGTTCCTTCTAGGGGAATCTTGAGTAAGATTTCTGCCCAGCCTCATCCTCTCTGGGATTACCAGGCCTAAATAACACCCACAGTGTGAAGACTGATGCCTCTCATAATGTGTAACTGAGGCCTTCCTGGGTTGGCTGTGGCCTCCTCCTCTGTTTAACTACTCTCTGCCCATGTTCCAGGGACCGCCTCACTCACAATGACATCGTAGCCACCACCTACCTGAGTATGTCAAAGATCTCTGCCTCTGGAGGAGAAATAGAAGGTATGTTTCCTCTGGGTTCTGCCCTCTGGGCCTCATGTTATTTTCTGCTCACCTCTGTCACACACTTCTAGTTTTGAGAGTTTGCAGAAAAGAGAAATTTAAAAAAAGCAACAACTTTGCAGTGACTATTTTTGTAGCTGAATATGCAATTTTTGAGTTACCTTCTAGATGACTATCTAGAAGTGGGCTTGCTGTGTCAAAGGACTTCAATATTTTTAAGGCTTTCTGTGGAAGTGTTGCTGTTCACAAAGTCTGAACTAACCAGGTGTGGTGGCACATGCCTGTAATCCCAGTACTTGGGAGGCAGGAGGATCACTGTGAATTCAAGGCCACCCTGAGCTACAAAGTGAGTTCAAGGCCAGCCTGAACTGCATAGTGAGGCCCTGTCTAAAAAAAGAGTCTGGACTAATTTATATTCCAGTCACTCTCTTAAGTTTTTTTGCCACACCCTCATTACTACAGAGTAAAATAATGTTGGAAAAGTACTTCAGTTTGATAGGAGAAAATGGTATGTTATTGTGTTCGTGAAATGGATCAATGCAAAATTTAAAATATTTAAATTTATAACTATAATTATATATTCTATTATAAATTCATATTCTGGGCCATATTTTCAATAATATATTTGTCTCTTCCCCATTGTTTTTGTAAGAGGTCCATGTGCATATTGATACTAACTCTTCTACTGTTATATCTGTGATGAATAATTGTTGTCAATCTTATTTTACCAATTAATAGTTTTGACCTATAGAAATTAAATTTTTATGTAACTAAATTTGTAAAGCTTTCCCTTAGTGAATAAGACAGACATCTAATATTATTTTATTCAAAATTGTTCTTTGGGGATACTAACATTAAAGTTTGAACATTTTTTTCTCTATATTTTGAAATGCCATCTTTATCACCCACAAATTCCTAAATGTATTCTTAGGCCTGTTTCTTGATTTTCTATTATCTTCAATTGGTATGTCTGCTTATTATTTTTTGAGTTTTGGTATCTGGATTATGCTTGGCTCTGTAAAATTAATTGGAAATATTTAAAGTCTTCTCTAACATCTGGAACAGTTTATATAACATAAGAATATAGTCTTTTGAGGGTTTGAAATAATTCACCCATAAAACCATATGGGCCATGTGCCCTTTTTGAGTGGGTGTAGTAATAGCTCTTTAAAAACTTTTCAATTTCTCCTGTGATCATTGTTATTTTTAGTTTGTTGGTTTTACTCTAGTCTATTTTAGAGAAACATCCATTGCATTGAGGACTTTTAATTTGTTTACATGGTGTTGTAGAGAGCAACCTTTTATAATTTAAATAATTCTTATCTGTGGTATTTCCCTTGTTCTTATTTCCATTGTTTGGGTTCTCTTGCTCTTTTTTTTTTCTAGCCTTGTTTATCAAAAGTGTTATTGAATTTTTCATTGTTGTACTGTTTAATTCTTTCAGACTTATTTTGTTGTTTCCTTGTTAAACTTTCTAATTTGCTATTAAACTTTCTTATTAAATAATGAAAGTATTATTCCTGTCTTATATTCAAGTTTAACAGGTCTTTCAGCAAATCTTATGGTTATGTTTAGTTATATATTTAAGTTGCACTTTTTTCACTTAAATATTTAATTCATCTGATTTGTTTTGGTGTACTTTCTGAGAGCATGATTTAGTTTCTCTGTAGGTAGTTTGTTTTTTTTTTTTGCTGACATGCTGCTGCTGGAGGAATTTGTCCTTTTTCTTGTAGTTAAGATAATTATAGTCACATGATGCTTAAGGACTGGAACAAGTTCTGAAAAATGGTTATGTGATTTTCTTGTTGTTTGAACATCAGAGAGTGCACTTACACAAACTAAGCGGGCTACTGTTCCTAGGTGAAGAATGTTTACAGAACCACTGCTGTGTACGTGATCTGTCATTGACTGGCAGTGAACAAACATACTGTAGTCCATCGGATGCAGGATTCTTTGCACTGAATTTTATCTGAGACATAGTGAATTCTTATATTTGAATTGGGGAATAATTTTTAAGTTTTATTATTGAACCATGTTCAGCTGGAGGCAGGGTAGGGTAGTGGTGAAAGCTCCAGCTCTGGGCTGGTTTGGGTTGAAATTCTGTTGGCTCTGCTTCTTTGTAACCAAGGGAGTTTTGCAGTCTTCTTCCATCAAACTGGACTCCTGTAAATCCCAGCCTCTTGGAGGGATGTAGTGAGATAATAAATATCAAGTTCTCAGAATGTCTTGTGTTCAGTAAATTTCAACATAACATTCACCACGTATTGTCATTATTCTTGGCTTTCTGATTCACCAGTGTTTCCTTCTTCACCTGTTTTGCTTCTCATGTGATTATAAATGCCTGTTGCCTTTTTTGTTTCTTATCAAGCTTCTTTTCCTTCCATCATACTTTAATATTTGCCTTTTTTCTCTGTTCCTGTCCACCCTCTCCCGGAAGTTTTTCTTTGTCCACAAAGCCTGCAATTTCTTGCATTACATTTAGGATCCCAAACCCTCTCTCCAAAAAATTCAGATGTGGGCTCTCCTGGATCTTAGGCATTCTCTTTTCCTGCTGTGATGGCACTGTCACCCCCTCTCTTCTATCCATTCTCTAGCACGATCTTTTCAGTGGGTGTCTTTCTACAGACAGGGTGTGGGGTGCCTGTCTACCCACAGATCTTCAGCTGCAGTCCGGGTTAATGTGCTTAGTTCCTGATCGTCTGCACCGTGCTCTTGAAGTTGTTGCTTCTTTAGTCTATTCTTCTAGGTTCTCTTAAATATTTTTCAAAAACATTTTTTTTCAATTTATAGAAAATTTCAAACACATACAACGAAGTAAAGAATTATACAATGCTCTCTGCCATTCTGATTTTATTGTAGGTGGTTTGAATTAGTGGAATTCACAAAATTGACCTTCCAGAAGCACTGGCGTCAGGAATCTCCTGCCCTAGCCCTGCCCTGCCTAACTGCAGAACTGCTTCTAGGATGCAATCCCCTTCTTAATGCTGCTCAGATAGTTTATGCAAAGGCCATCTTTCATGTAGAGGCAGGAAGATTAGAGCTGGAGCAGTGCACCATGGGGATGGTGCAGAGAGTGTGCTCTGTCTGCCTCATAGGTTACAACTCTCAGAATGGAAGGAAACTCTTCTGCATTTGTTGACTGGTGCTGTCTCTGTCTCTGAATCCTGGGACAGATACTGGTGGTGGCCCAGCATATTTGGAACCGTTTTCCATGAGAATACATCTGCCTGTGCCTGCCATCCGCCACCAGATGGAGACTTTAGCTTCTTCCCATCCCATCTGTCTGGTGGTGGTGATTTTAGTTGTCACGATTCTTAATGAGAAGGTGAGAAAGTGTTCCATGCAGCCACGAGGTGGCGCCCAAGTCCTAGGCAATCCCGCGGGCTTCAGGAAGGGAGGTAGGTATTCAAAGGCAGGGCCACCTTCTCTCACAGATTGTTCTGGAAATAAATGGGATTTTTCTTGCAGCCAGCAAACTGGCTTTTGAATATGCAGCTAGGTAGCTTAACCTATGAGACACTAAAACAGTTTAATTTATTGCTCAAAACAGGGCCATTCTTTTGGACTACTCAGGTTGTCTGATGGCCCTTCCTGCAGAGGTGGGGCCCTTTCTGAGGCTGGAGCTCCTCTAGCCTTAAGGTTAGCAATCGCCTCATTGCCTGCCAGACTTGTTCCCCTCATCCCCCAGAGCGCATCCCTCCCACTTTCCTTTCAGCTCTTTGGTATGTTTTTCTCCTCACTGTGAGGTTCTAGCACCTCACTGTTCTCAAAACCCAGCATAAGCTGCCTGTAAAAATGGCTTCTTTCTCTACCTTAGCTCCCCTCAGAGTTCCCCAGATGATTTGGGTCAGCCAGGAGTTTTTGTTTTTGTGTTCTTGTTTTTGTTTCCAGTGAGGACAAGACCTAACACTAACCTCTTAAGCACTTCTGCCCACAAGTTTGCCTGGGCACACAGAAGTATTCCTTGGACTCTGTGCACCAGCATATTAAGGAAAGATTTTGTTTTTTGAAAAGGACTGCTCTCCTTGGAAGTGGCAGTTCTTTCAAAAGGTAACGGGCACAGGCGACCTGTGACGCCTACTCTGGATCTTTGATAGCACATGTGAAAATCGTGTTGTGTAAGGTTTTTTCCACGGCTATGAAAACAAAAGTCAGTGTCTTTTTGTCTTTGAAATGTAGATGATGATGATGATTTCCCAGCATTTTTCAGTTTCTCCTGGCTGGTGCAGGTTGGTATCAGGCTGCCAAACGCCACGGGCTTGGGGCTGCGCCGAGGGGCAGAGGGAGCTGGTGGCACTGGCTGCAGGGAATGCCGCTGCTCCCTGGGGACTGTCTGCAGGGCTGCGGCGTCTGGCTCATGGGGCTGGGAGTGCCTCCTCTCGGTCTCTTTCAGCTTCTCCTAGGTGAGGGAATTGGACTTGGCTGCTTAGGCCACAAAGCTAGGAGTATTCGTGTGTGTCTTGAGGCTTCCATGGTCTGTTCCCTGGGCTCAGGGAAAACATACCAGAACACTTGTGTTTTGGCAGAAGGATGATGAGTACTAAATGGAAGCTTTGTCTTGGGTGGCTTCTTTGGTCACCTGCCCTTGAGTGTATGAGTTGCCTGCAGACACAGGGGAGAGGACCTATGTCTTGCCCTCTGATTCAGAATTTCTGGCCTAAGATGGCAGCCTTATGACACACTCCCAGTGCCTAGTACTGTGCCTGTTAGGCTTTCTAACTGAACAAATGAATGAGTGAAAGAGTGAAAATAAAGCATTTTTTCTCCTTGCCACCAGAGGCAAGTGTTGGTCAGTTGACTGGTGAGACCAGGGGGACATCTGTGTCTGGCCAGACACCAGCTTGCCACCTGGGCTCCAAGTCAGCCTGGAAGTGGGAAGCCTAGTTTACCTCTGCGAGAAGCACATGGGGATTAGAACTATGACCTTGGCCTCATTAGCCTGGGATAACTGGCTGGGCCTGTTAGTAATCACTGGGAGGGAGAGCTTAAGGTGGAATCTGTTTCCTTCCGGTGGTTCCCTGGCCCTGGCCTCCTTGGGACTGCAGCTGTGCCCACGTAGGACATCTTGCTGAAGCAGAAAGTACTCTTGTGGTCAGAGGCCTGGTTCTCCCACAGGTGAAAGCCAGTTCCTGAGGATAAGAAAATGGCCATGAGTTGTGAGGTCTATAGCCCTGGTGTCTGCCAGTGGCACTCCTAGCCAAGGGCTGGCTGCAGAGATCTAAGGCCCTGGCCCAGGACCTCACTCGTCCATCCCTATCTTTGTCTCAACTCCTGTATCCCTCTCTTCTCTCTTCTCTCTTCTCTCTTCTCCACTTTCTCTCCCTATCTCTGCATATTCTTCCTTCACAGCATTTTGCTCAACTCTGCTGTGATCATAGAGCTATGAGCAAATAACAACAGTTTCTCCTCCTCCTCCTCCTCCTTCAAATAATAGGTGAAAATGAACAGTGAGTAAGAATCATCAAGTTCGCTAACTCTACCCCCAGGCCTGGCCATAACTGAGGACTTGATTACACTTTGGTGGCTGGAGAAGGACAAAGGGAAAGTCAGAGTGCAGAAAGAGGCAGAGATCAGACAGGCAGTGGGTGAAGACTGAGGGTGCCCACTCCCCTGTGGCACCTCATACCTGACCAGAAGTGGGGGGGTGGATACCAAGAACCCAAATGTGCCAGAGCATTTCCTTGGTTGCTTATTTCTGGAAATATTTTGCCAATATTTAGAGACGCATTCAAGTGTGCAGAGCCTTTATCAAATGGACAGCAGCTGTAACTGGGGTTCACCTGAAGCAGCAGGTGACAGAAGCCAGATCTGAGTGCCTGCTGTTGTGAAAATGCAACAGGTTGTCTTCAGTGGCAATACTGGAAATGGCCTCTAGGTGGAGATGTTGGGCCTTGGGATGCCATTCCTCAGCCCGCAGGGTCCTAAGTGTCAACCTTCTTGTTGGGTTAGGAGTGCTGGGTATGTCCTGTGGTCTCATTCTGGCTCCTCAGGTGTTTCCCTTGCCCTTTCTTTATGTTTGTATTCTGATTTCCCTCCTTTACTTGCTGCATTGTAGAAAAGCACATTTTCTTTTCTGTTATTTTTTGGAATATATCGAGTTACAGGCCCAGTGTCTACAGGGGGTTGTGTCTGACAGAATGGGGGTAGGGAAGCTCTAGTTTGTAATAAATTCATGCCTGGACTCAGCATGGGGCCTCGGGACACGTCAGCTTCCTACACAGCAGCTGTCTGTCTGTCTGTCTGTCTGCCAGCTCTCCATCCATGCACCTGTTCATGTAACCGTTCTCCTTCCCAGCCGTGCCCATCCTAACTCCTTTTCCATTTCTTTGCTTCAGAGGAGCCTTCGGGTGTGGTCAAGTCTTCACAAGCCACAGACCGTACGTTGCTATCACCTAGGGGACCATGAGGGGAAGGGGGCCCCTGGGGCTTCCTGGAGGGCGAGGGTGTTGGAGACAGGGACTTTTCCTGGTTTGCATGAAGTAAGGCTGCGTTTCACCCACAGCCCCTGAGTTTACCTTTGGTGGTCACCTCTCCTCCATTGATTGCATATGTAAATTTCATGCAGTGCCACAAGGGTTATTTCCTCCCATCCTCCCAGACCCCTTCCCAAACTTGCTGTGGCTTGGATTGATGTCATAGAGGTGTTGGGGATGGGGCTTCAGGAGGCCAGGGGGAGCTTAAGGTGTCTGAGGGACCAGGAGGAGGCCGGGGGGAATGGCAAACTCTTGAAGTAGAAATTCACAAGGTAAATCATAATCCAGATGATTAATAATTTCATGTGAGTTCCATCCCCCAGCCTCCCCTTTTGTTCCCAAAGCCAGATCCCCATGTGTGCTGGGGTTTGGAAGAGGGAAAGTGTGGAAGGATGTGGGGTGCTCCTGACATGGCTCTACCCTTTCCCTGCTCTGCCTCACCCCCAGGGTCTCAGCAGCAGCAAGAACCTAAAAGACCTTAGGTCTTTCCTGAGCACTTCTTTGCTGAGGCCATTTATTGTGTGCTCACCTCAGCCCAACTTGTGCAGATTCACCCCAGATGGTCCTGTCCCTGCCTCCTACCTTTGCTACTCTGGAAATGTCCTTGTCCCCCTTCCTCTGAATGGGACATCCTGTCTTTGCAGGGTTTCTAGAGTATTGCCCATAAAGCCTCATACTGGGAAATACAGTTATGAGCTGGAAAATGACACAAAAGATAGCCTCCCGAACGGAATAAGGGTGTGGAGGAAAGCTTTCCCTCCTTGTTAATTCTCCCTCTGACTGTTTTCCAACCTGTTTCATTGAAAAATTGCTCTTTGCACAATGTGTGTGCGTGAGGTTAGGAGTGCTGAGTGTATCCGTCTGCAAGGGTGAGGCGAGACCATCAGGTTGAGGGTATATTCTTGGGGGCTGCCTGCCCCCTCTGGTCACCAGACTGTGGGAGCTTTGTGTCTTCCCATGGGCTGGAGGGCCTGGGCTCCGGTTTGGGCTCGAGAGGGTGGCAGATCTGGGTGGAGTCTAAGGAGGGCATGGGCAGGGGGCAGTTCCAGGGCCCAGGTTGAGTCATGCAGGCTGAGAGCACAGGCTTTGAGGTCACACAGTTTGAGTCGTGCCACTTTGTGGTTGTGTGTTCCTTTGCATCTCTGAGCCTGTTTCCTCATCTGTAAAATGGGACTAATGGAATAACAGAAGTAGCCATGGCTCAGTGTGGTAGTGAGGATTTAAGGGACTGTGAGAGAGGATGACAGTCATCGCCTGGGTCATTACTGCTTATACATCTACAGGGGTTTCATCTGATGCATGTGAGGGAAACCTAGGGCCAAGGATGGGCTCAGGTCTCAAGGTAACTGGGTTGATCCCCCTGACTGCCACTTGTGTCTCACAGTGGATGACAACCTGGGCTTCCTCCCCACCTTTGGGCCCTGCTACGTGAACCTTTACGGCAGCCCCCGGGAGTTTACCGGCTTCCCAGACCCCTACGCAGAGCTCAACATGGGCAAGGTGAGTTACTGGAGCCAGAAGGGCCTGATCCAGATCCCCAGATCCCCCAGGTGCCCAGGGCTGCCGGGGGCAGGAGGGTCTCCAGCCTGGTCAAGGCAGCATCCAGGCCTGCCTGAAAACTCCAGGACCTTGATGAGATCTTAGCAGGCCAGGCCAGGCGACCACAAGCTCAGAGACTTCTCCTGTCTACATGCTCTTAGCCCTCAGAACCAGGCCGACCTTTCCACTAGCCTGGCTCCGAAGCACCCAAGTCCTGTTTCTCTCATGTTTCATCCCCTTGGGCTGAGTTGAAGGCTGACACTGACTGGCATGTCCCTTGAACTCTCTGGACCATGCCACCCTCGTCTGCAGCATGATGGCTTGGGAGATGAGCTACTTTAGGGCCGCACTGTGTCCTTCCCCCTCCCCTCTGGTGACCTGGACTCTCCGCAGGGGGAAGGCGTGGCCTACCGAGGCCGGGTTTTGCTGTCCCTGGAGACCAAGCTGGTGGAGCACAGTGAGCAGAAGGTGGAGGACCTCTCTGCAGATGATATCCTTCGGGTGGAGGTGAGGGACACTGCTGCGGGGGACATGTGGGTATCTGCTGGGGCAGGGGCAGGGTGGCCATGCAGGTGCCATGGTGGAGAAAGGACATTCATTGTAGCTTAACCTCTTTGAGCCTCAGCATCTCAGCCATGAAGTAAGAATAACCTTGCCCCACTCCCCAACATTCAGAGACTTAAAGAGCTTAAATGAAAGTATTTTGAAAGTTTAGGGCAAAATGAGATGCTATTTTATAACAATCATGTAAGAATAACTGTTAGTCAACTAGCCACCATGTTGCAGACACTGCTAGTGACACTCCTGATGTCCCTGAATCTTCCCGGCACCCCATGAAGTGGCTTACAGATGAGGAAACTGAGGCTCAGACAGAGTAATGAATGGTCGAGCTAGGCTTTATATCTAGGAGTATTTAGACACCCTGGTCAGATGGCTCTGGTTTGAATCCTGGCTCTGCTGCTTATCAGCTGTATCAATTTCCCTATCTGGGAGGTGGGCATAATAATTGCACTTACCTTATAAAATTGTTGTGAGAAGTGAATTAATGCATGTGTATTAATGTGTCAGCCATCATTACTATTAATATTCTCTTAAAATCCGACTGTTTAATTCCTTTTCTTTTTCCTTTTCACAAAGTAAAATAGTTGGTTCAAATCAGGACACGGGACTGAGCCTTGTGCCCTATGCCCAGAGGGCTCAGTGGGTTTACTCTTCCCGGGCACGTGGCAGTGGCTGCTGTGTGTACCGCGAGGCTGGCTGCTCTGGTAGAGAGCTGAGTGGTTTTCCATGGGAGCTCCAGGCAGCAGCAGGGTGGTCGAGAGCTTTCGGCTGCTCTGCATGGGGAACAAGGCCTGGGTCGCCCTGAGGAACGCTAAGGAGGCCCTGCTGCACTCTGTGGAGGGTGCCATTGCTGTGGGTTTGAAGGAACTCCGAGACCTTGGAGGTACAGATCTTATCAGGGAATCGGTTTGTTCAGTAACCGAATCCGGGTGCTGTTTCTTTGTTGGGCTATGTGCTACTCTCAGTCCAGCCAGGACTGCCTGGGTGCCGGTCACAGGCAGGGCCCGCCAGATGTGTGACCCATCTCCATGTCTTCCCTCCCTTTCCCCTCAGAAGTACCTGCGGAGGCGCAAGTACTCCCTCTTTGCCGCCTTCTACTCGGCCTCCATGCTGCAGGACGTGGATGACGCCATCCAGTTCGAGGTCAGCATCGGGAACTACGGGAACAAGTTCGACACGACCTGCCTGCCGCTGGCCTCTACCACCCAGTACAGCCGGGCAGTCTTTGACGGTGAGGCTGGAGCTGGCTTCCCTGGTAGGGACTTGGACCTCAAACAGGCAGAATCCTAAGCGCTACTGCCCTGGAAGGCTGTTGGAGGCCCTGGCCTGCCTGCTCAGGCGACCCCTCTTACTCCTTATGCCTCTTCCTCCTCACTCCCCAAAGAGATGGGGCCTTGCTGCCCACAAATTGGACTCCTGAAGGGAGCCCTTGATTCGGACCTATGAATGCCATTACACGGGTCTGTTGAGCTTGTCTTAGAGACTTTGGCAAGTGTGGGCTTGGATTTCCCAGGATTACTCCGACACTCCTCTGTTTGGATGAGCCGAGGAGCCCCGGTGACAGCCCAGCTGTTTTCACCCCAGGCATGGAGCTCAGCACCTTGCTTGGACCCTGGGGAGTACAGATCACCCCACATGTGTGCAAGGTGGCTCTTAGGTGGGAAAGGGAGCAGGTGCCTGTCTCCTCCCACCCTCCAAGCTGCGTCCCCTTCCCGGCTGTGCCAGTTCCAGCCCTGAGGGCCCAGGGGCCTGAGCTTTGCAGTGCTGTGTCCCACATAGCCCTCGGATCCTGTCCGGTGCTCAGTGTCTTCTCCCTCCAGGATGCCACTACTACTACTTACCCTGGGGCAACGTGAAGCCCGTGGTGGTGCTGTCTTCCTACTGGGAGGACATCAGCCACAGGATCGAGACTCAGAATCAGCTGCTCAGGATTGCTGACCGGCTGGTGAGTGGAAGCCTCCCCAAACCTCATTTTTGCCCCGTCATGCCACGGGGTCTTCAGACCTGCCCACTCTCAGTGCACACGCCAACACAGGGCTGTGCCCGGCGGCCTTCACAGCCTGGTGTGCCGTGTCCTGTCCCGAATGCTGCGGAGAGAAAGGGCATGTGAACAGTGCTGGGGGAGTCCTGATCTGATGCAGAGCCAGCCCTGAGAGAAGCCTGAGAGAGGTGCAGCTGGGAGCTGCAGGGCAGCGTCTAGCACCAGCTTATTCGTGTGTGTGTCAGGTGCCTTTGACTCTTAGCACACGCCAGCGCTCATGCTAGAGCTTCCAGCTGGAAGCCAGAAGCTAGAGGTGGATGGGCTGCTACTCCAGAATCAGGAACGCAGTTCGCTAAAGAGGGCACAGGCTTGCTGCACCTCTCGTGCAGGCTTTTCCAAACCTAGCTTTGGGTGGCACTCAGGTTACTAGGAAGAGGCATGGGCTCAGGAGGGAGACTGGCGGAGGAGCTTGGGGAGGCCCCATGAGGCGGAGCGTGGTCCCATGCCCAGGCTGCCATGACAGGGGCCCAAGGGAAGGTGATGAGGCTCAGGGAGGGAGATGCTTCTGGGAGAGGATTGCAGCTATGAGGTCTTGGTGGCCTTTGGATCTGGGAAGAGGAAGGGATCTAAGGAGTGACTCTGGTGGCTGGGGAACCAGAAAGTTGGAAAAAAAGGAGTGTATGAGGGGGAGATAGTGGGTTCTAGTTGGAGGTAAGGAGGGGAGTTACCCCACACGTGGTGGGAGCTGCTGAACGGTACGTGGCCAGGGAGAAGAGAAGAATCAGAGGTAGGCAGAGGTGTAGAGGTGAAGGGAGGGAAAAAGCCAGGGGGAAGCTGATGGTGCGCACAGCGCTCCAGGCATTTCTTCAGGTGGGTGGAGGCTTTCTCACGAGGAGTGCAGCCCAGGGGGTGGTGGAGGGGGCAGGGGTGCCCATACTGTTGAAGCAAGCGAAGGCAGTAGGGTGAGGAAGGGTTGCAGAGGAGAGGCCCGGGCGTGTCTGCTGAGGGCGGCAGTGTGAAGGAAAGATGGGAGGGAAGAGGGAGGGAGGGGAGGAGACCAGGCCTGGGTGGCTTGCCACAGTGGTCCACAGATTCCTTGAGACTGCTGGCTCTAGGGAGGGAGAAGACCAGCAAACACTTGGACGGGGAGAACCTGGGGTGGGTGCCGTCCAGTGCAGGCGGGCTTCTGGATCAATCGCTGTCTCACAGCAAGGCTGCAGACTCTGAGAGCAGGGACCATGTCTTGTTTCTAGGATCTGTCCCTAGACTGGTAGTCACAGTGTGGAGCACATGTCACCTGCTCAAGAAGGGTGATGGACGGAAAAGGGCGCCTGGGGGTATTGTGAGAATGGCCGTGCCCTACAGCTCGGGCTGAGGCCCATGAGGAGGGCTGGGAAGGGAGCTCAGTGGAGGAGGCAGATGTGACCCAGTGAGAGTGGGAGTTTAGAGAAGAAGCTCTGTGTAATTGGAGGTGGCCGGACTGCTCCAGGTGCAAGGCAGACTTGGTCTGGGCCTAAATGTATGTCAGAATCAGGACAGGAGAGAGGTTCCAGGCGAGAGCCACAGCGGGCTCTTGGGGCCACTCACCTGCAAAGTCAGAGCTGATTTGAAGGTGGCAGGTCAGGAGCAGGATGTGCTCAAGTTCTGTCAGAGCCCATAGACAGCCTGAGAGCTCCTGTGTCCAGGTGTGAGGCTGGAGCTGCAGGCTGGGGGATTTGGGTGTGTGGAGTTCTGGAAGGTTCTTAAGCCAGGATAGTGCTGGTTGGCTGGGTCTGGGCTCTGCCTTCTCTGTTTTAAATTGTTCACTTCTTTTTTGGTTCAGGAACCTTTTTTGCTGTAGTAACAGGGCCTGGGATTGATTCCTATGCATACTTTCTGCTCTGTCGTGACACTCTTGACCCTTGCCTGACTGTCCCGTAGGAAGCTGGCCTGGAGCAGGTCCACCTGGCCCTGAAGGCGCAGTGCTCCACCGAAGACATGGACCTCCTGGTGGCTCAGCTGATGGATGAGCTCATTGCAGACTGCAGGTAGGGGGCACCTGGCGCCCATGGTGCCTGCCCCTCCTGGCTCAGCCGGCTGGTTCCCTGGGCATGCTCGTGTGTGGCGGTGAGCAGCGGCACGTCTCCCAGTCACGCTTGGCCAGCAGTCCGGCCCAAGCTGAGTCCAAAGGTGGTGGAGCCAGCACGGGGAGTTGAAAAGGTGACATTTAGAGCAGGTCATAAATCTCCCTGTGGCAGCGGCAGCTGTGGGCCCCTGGCGGCCCAGCTCACCTGAATGGGGAGCATTGTGTCTCTGATCTCCGACCTCTTATTTCCCTGATGGAATCTCCAGGAGAAGCTGGCTGGGGGTGGGGCGCTCCTCTCTCCCTCAAGGCCATGTCAGGGACCACAGTTTCTGTCTGGCCTTCTAGTGACATGACTGGTTGTCAGGGTCAGGAAAAGAAGGCTTTGAGGTGATCCAGAATCGGGGTACAGAGGCCTAGCAGAGGGGGCACATCGTAGCATCTCTTCCACAGTGAGGCGGGTAGTTTAGGGGAGCCACTCCAAAAGGGCCTTTGTACTTCAACTTGGTATGAAAAATAGCTGCATTTTAATATCTAATAAACAAAGTTCTGGGATCTTAGGAAGGATTTAATACATGGTAGCTATAATTATTGTAAAGAAGAAGAAATGTCAGGAGACTTAAGTGCTAGCCCCTTTAGCCAGCTTTGTGGCTTTAGGCAGCTTCCCTTCTCTGGACCTGTTTCTCAGCTGTTAAATGAACTGAATAACAAATAGTTGCCCTTCTACATTCTATGAGGTTAAAGTGAATCTGTGCCTCCCTGTATATCTTATCCCCCCCCCCCCCGCCTTGCTCTAGAGCCCTACAGAACAGGTCAGAGAGATGCCTTTGTACTGACAAACTGGTAACCGTGGCCACCTGATGCAGCACCTATGTGTGTCTTTATCAAAGTGCTACCATACCCAAGAGAAGCTCCTCTCCTTGGTAGAATTCCAGACAAGTCATTCACCCATTCCCCAAACCTTCCTGAAGCCCAGCAGGTTCAGTGCCAAGCAAGTTGACAAGGATGCAGCTGTAACCTCTGGGGGGTGATGGATACAAACATGAATACAGGAAGTTAAGTGTGTTGGGGAGCTGGAGGCCTAGGGTATCAGGGCTCAGCAGGGGCATCTAATGCCAACAAATGGAATCCAGGGAAGCTTCTTGGAGGAGGGAGGCCTGACGTGAATTCTGAGGGAGGAAGAGTGTCACCCTTTGGAGAAGGGACCGCCCAGGCAAAGACCCAGAAGCCTGAAATGCATGCTTGCTGCCTCCGGGGATGGACGGGAAGGAGCTTATGCCCGTGGGACAGGCCTTGGGGGATCCCAGGAGGAGCTGAGGGCTGGAGGCCACTGAGGAGGGAGGGTGGCCTTCCAACACTCACTTTGGCTGCAGTGCAGGGGAGGACTTGTGCTGGTGGTGAGGAGTTGGTGCTGCGGGTCTGGACAGCGGGAGGCTGGGCCTATGGCTCTGCAGGTCATTTGGCCAAGGCACCTAAGATGACAATGCCCCGAAGAGTAGAAGCTGCGGGGAACACAGGGCAGCATGGACACTGCAGCAGGCATTGTGATGATATTACTATGCCAGGCAGTGATCTAGGAATAGTTTTTTACAAGTACCGGGGACTGAACCCAGGGTCTTTGCACTGACCTACAACCCTAGCCTTTTAAAAATTTTGCAACAAGATCTCATTAAGTTGCTCAGGCTGGGTTCAAATTTGTGATCCTCCTACCTCAGCCTTCCATGAGAACTTTACTTATATTAACTAATCACAAAACTCTTAGGAGGTAGGAAGTAGAATGATCCCCATTTTACAGATGAGGGACTGAGGTAGAGAGGTTAATTAAGCTGCCCAGATTTACATGCCATGTAAATGGCAGCGCCCTCTTGCTGTACTGCTCTGTAATGGACAGAATTGGATGGTGGATTGGATGCAGGGGTCAAAGGAAGGTTCACAGTGTTCCCCAGCTCTGGGTGGGCACTGGGCCCATCTTTGAGGTCAGCAGGAGGAAGGGCAGGGTGGGGAGTATCTGGGAGGAAATTGGCTCTGTGGTCTGGAAGGAGGACGAGTAGGGCTAGGGGGGCACAGAGGGGCCTGGTCAGAACAGGGGAGGGGTGCAGCTGTGGGATGAGCTCGCATGGTGTTCTGTAGCCCCAGGCCATGGCTGGACAGTGACTTGCTGTGCCTCACTGGCACAGCCTGGGGATGGTGGGCAGGCCGGGCATGGGTTTTCCCTGAAGCAGCATGCATGACTCATGTGTGAGTTGGACCTTGGCAGGTCTGCAGTTGTGGAACATCTGAGACAGGCAGGACTGAGGTCCTGGGTTGCCCTCAGTGCCCTCCACAATGCTCTGCTCCTGGAGGATTTAGCTAAAAACACTTCTTCCAGCCCTGCCTGGCCCTTGAGTCTCTCTCCTAAGGTAGAAAGGTAGCTTGGACCACCCAGGGCCAGTGGTTCCAGGTCAGGAACTTGGGAGGGGAGCTGAGTTCTCATTCTCTTGGGAACCTACAGATGGCCTTTTGGGGAGGAATCCAGGTATCCAGAACAACATCACCTGAGTCCACCACGCAGCTGTGGGGCCTCAGCACAAGGCTTCCTCCAGTTCCTACCCAGGAGTTGAACATCTTCACAGCTGGCAAGCAGGGCAGCCAAGTGCAGGGGTCCCAAGCTGCACCTGGCAGGACCGGCAGGAGCTGGTCAGGCCCTGGAGAGTGGAAGGCTTTGGGACTGATGCACCCAAGTGAAGACCAATGCAGTGGGACATGGGTGGGGTGAGGAGGGCTCTGTAGCTGGCAGAGAGGTCCAGAAGGCCTGGGATCTGAGACAGGTGATGGGGACAGAGGCCTGCACACCAGGATGGGAGCTGAGAATTTCATGGAGTGCAGTGGGGGCCACCACAGGACTGATGGGGAGGCCAGCACGGCACTGTTCAGGCAGACCTCTGGCGTGCTGATGTGAGCTGAGTGGGGAGGATGGAAGAGAAGAGGAGAGAAAGGGAAGAGGCAGAGGTGACAGGGCTGGAGAGGGAGGGAGCGAAGTCAGAGCTGGCCTGGTTTCCAGAATGGGGATGGCCAGTCCTCATGGTGGATCCAGGAGAAGACACAATGGTGTAGGTGATGAAACCTGTCTGGGGCCTATGTAGCCACAGATGCTGCAGGACCGCTGCAGAGAGGTGCCCAGCACACAGCTGGGGCCCTGGGTCTGCAAAGAACAGAATGGACACCACTGGCCTGGGAGGAGGGGCAGTTTGCAGGGAGATGGGTTCAGAAAAGGACTGAGCTGGAATGAGGGACACTGATGCTGGAGTTATGAGCAGGACAGAGTCAGGAATGACTCCTGACTGTGACGCTGCTGCAGTGGGCACTGTGGACCGCCTGCCTGTCACTGGGCCTAGAGATAGCACTGCCCAGTCTGGTACCAGCCCCAGCTCAGCTCAGGCCCAGCAGAGATATTGCTTACCAGGAATAAAATGAATGACACAAGGCAAGTTCATCCAGACACTGCCCTCCTGGAGGATGGCCTTGTTACAGTCACCAGTTGGTCCCACAGGGGCAGGCAGCAACTTTGCCAGTGGCCAGGCCGCCCCACACCCCAGGTTTTCAAGTTGACCAGAGTTTGCAAACCATCTGCCCCGATGCCCTGGGGATGCAGCAGCATCCCACCTCCTCTTCTTTCTGTACCCTTGGCCTTGGGGTTTTCTGGGGTGAGAAAAGGGCGAGACATCTTGCTAGTGGCACTTACGAGTCTTGTTTCTCGGGGCATCCTGGCGGGGCTCTTGGCCTCCCTGAAAATCTCCCTTTGGTGGTCTCTATCGCCATCCTGCCCAGCTTCCGACCCAGGCTAGGGGCATAAATCACCCTGGCTGGCTGCCTCTCCCTAGCCCTCTCCAGGCCCCTGCCCCCGCCCCCACCGCCCGTCCCACTCAGGCTGGCTCCCAGGCAGGGCCTGTCCAGGACTCCAGCCCAGGTCCCCCCTTCCCCACCAAGCATGTCCTGGCCTGGGGCAGCCCGATCCGCGGCACCCTCAGAGCAGTAAATATTATATTACTACAGGGTGTGCAGTACGTGACCTGAGACAGGCCCCGGGGCTTAAGTTTCCCCGAGATGGAGTTCGCATGCTGCTCCCCCCATCCTAAAAATTCAATTAAAAAAAAATAACAGGAAAAATGTAGTGCGCTGAGGGCCTGCCAGAGTGGTGTATCTGGCGGCGGCGGTGCCGCTGCGCTCCGGCGGTAATTGGTTCTGCATAGCTTGGGGAAATTGGCAGAAAAATAAATCAGCCGGGAGCCGGGAGTCGAGACGCTGCGGGGAGGGGAGGTGGAGTGCAAGCGGTGGGAGCAGACCTGGCGAGCTGGTTTGACTAATGTCCTGTTTGGGAGTCAAGAACTTGGCCGGGGTGGGGGCTGGGGTGAGAGGGGGCAGCCCCCCCCCCCATGCTCAATCCAGGACTGTCAGGAGGGGTCCTGTGTGATGGAGGAGAGCACGGACGGTCCCACCCACTCTTCATGACCCAGGCTCGTGTAGCTCCCCAAACTAGGGATGGTGTGTAGCAGCCTTATAAAGACCTTTTAGGGAGCCCTTGCCTCTTAACAAGCCTGGGTTTAAACCCACCTTCTCACTTAGAGCTCAGAGCTGTGTTTGGAGGACTTCGTGTACCCCTATGTATGTGCCAAGGGCTTCCTAAAGGAGAGGCTTCTGGGAGGGGTGTTTGGGGCCGCTCTGGGTGGACACATCCGTATTACTGGCTGGTGGCCTTCCCGGAGCGTCTGCAGTGGCTCGTCAGGGGTTCATAAATTTCCTTCGTGAAGAAGGTGTGCATACAGCACAGAATGGATTTGTTTCAGGGTAGGCAGCTTAGTGCTGGGGCGTCTGCCTTAGGAGGATGTGGGGAGCAGGAGGGGGACTCTCTGGGCCCTCTGAGAGTTTACGGTCAGCTGGCGGTAGAGAGAACTCAACAGACCAGAGCCTGAGGGTGAGTCCCCAGCAGGTGGTCCCAGAATAAAAGGCTGAGGGCTCGGAACCGGAGGCACAAGTGCTGATGTGCTCTGGAGGGCTTCCTGGAGGAGGTAAGGCTGGGACCTGTGGCATAGAGATGATATGTGTAGATTGCGCTGGAGAAGGCTCCCAGCAGGTAGTCAGAGTGTGGGGCCTGTGCCCTTGAATGCGTATACTTGTGTGCCACGCATGTGTGTGCCTGACCTGAGGGAGTGTTGGGCTCCTGCTCATCAGGAACATTCTGTCTCTTGCAGCCAGCCCCTGAGTAATGTTCTTGAGATTCCCTCTGCCACCCACCTGGACCAGTACCTGTTCCGGCTGCGCACCCGCCACCTGAACCAGATCACTGAGGCTGCCCTGGCCCTGAAGCTTGGCCACAGTGAACTCCCTGCTGCCTTGGAGCAGGCTGAGGACTGGCTCCTGCGTCTTCGTGCCCTAGCAGAGGAGGTAGTTAACCCCGTGGGGAACCTTCTTTCCTCTGCTTTTCTGCTGCCTGGAATGCTGGAAAAGGGAAGTATATGAGCCCTGTTTGGATCATTGCTTAGTGACCGACGGCAGATGACTTAACCTCTGTGAGCCTCAATATCCCCACATACAGAAGGAGTGGAAAGCATACAACAAGCTACTCGGTGATATGTAGTCCAGCACACAGCCTGGTACACAGTAGGTATTAAGTAAATGTACCCAGTCCACTAAAGATGTTGGAGACAGTGCTGGGAGCGGAGCCCAGGGTTCCTGGCTCTAGATCTGTGCTGAGGTCTGCTTTTACAGGGACCTGGCTCCTCTTTCCTGCCAACCAGTGCCTGTTTGTGCCTGGCTTCAGTATGCCTTTCACAGGCCCTATGCATCCTGCTCTCCTGCAGGCCTTGAACCCCAGGGCTGGGGAGCTGCATTTGCTGCAACTCTGAGGTTTGGTGTATCTCAGTGAGAACTGACTCTGGCTTGTCTTTGAGGGACCTTTTTTCCACTTGCACCCCACTCTCCTGGTCCGTGAGCCTGGACATACCCAGCCTGCTCCCTAGCAAGCAGGCCAGCTGGGAGTTGGTTCAGGATGAGGAGAAAAATTTGCTTGCAGGGCCTGAGCTGACCCTGGGGCTGCTTATCCTGGCCAGAGCCATGTGGGGCCACAGGAGGAGGTGGGCATAGTGATGAGGGACATCCTTAGAAGGGGTGCACAGAACAGGTTCTCTGGGAGACAACCTTCTGGAGCAATAGATTACTGAGGGGAGGTGGGGCGGGCTGCCCAGGAAGGGCCAGGTGTCATGCATATCTCCCTGGCCAGTTTCCCAGGGCATAGAGTGGCAAGGGACCACCTTTCAGCCTGGTCACTGGCTGCCTTCATAATCTTGCCCTAGACTAATTCTGAACTCTTAATACACATTGTAAAAAGACCAGAGGGGTCACGGCCAAATGGGGGCTATAAGCATAAGGGCACTGGAGGGGGCACATGTGTGTCAGAAATCCCCAAAGTTTAGACCCCTTGGGTCTGGGGTAGAGCCTAGAGATTTGTATTTCTAAGATCTTAGGAGCTGCCTGCTGCTGGGGCCATACTTCAAATACTTCTTTCTTAACTGAGAACACATATCTGGCTCAGAAAAACCTGGTTTGGCTTCTGACTTCTCTAAGCTGTCTCTTCTGTCAAGCAGAGAAACCCTTCCTGCCCCTTGTGCTGCTCAGGGGTCACGTGGAGCAGCGCATGTGCAGCGAGATCCAGTGCTCCCAGCAGGCACATCTTTGCTCACCTTCTTAGATGCACATGACTTCTCCAACCAGCCCTCTCTCCAGACTGTGAGGTTGGGGTAGTTAGAGGCCTTGAGGGCCTGGAGGCCTGGCACTTCCATTCTGAGCTTATCCCCACTTTTAGAGCCCACTGTCTCCAGGCCTCAGGGTCCTGTACTAGATCAGGAGGACAAATGTCCCCTGGGCAGGGCTATGCCTTCTGTGGAGTTGTTGCTGTTCTCCAGGCTGAGGAAGGAGGCTGGTATCTTAAGGATGATGCACACTCTTGGGACCATCTGTCTAGCAAAAGGGGACCTAAGAACTGAAGGTTGGAGCTCCCGGCCAAAGTGTGCCAAGCTCAGTGCTGTTTTCATGCACTCGAGCAGGGGCAGCCTCATCCCCTGTCCTTGAGGGCTGACAGCTGCTGAAGACAGATGCCTGGCCAACTCTGGGAGGCCAGTGGTGGGCAGTGGTGGGCAGTGTGTGAATGGAAACTGGGGAGGAGAGGCCTTTACAGTCTCCGAGCCAGAGATCTTCTCCCTGTGCTGCTGTGATGCATGGGCCTGGGTCTGTCCTCATCATCACCCTGACTGTCACCTTCTCTCCAGCCCCAGAACAGCCTACCAGACATTGTCATCTGGATGCTGCAAGGAGACAAGCGCGTGGCCTATCAGCGGGTGCCTGCCCACGAAGTCCTCTTTTCCCGGCGGGGTACCAGCTACTGTGGCAAGAACTGTGGGAAGCTGCAGACCATCTTCCTGAAAGTAAGTTTGCTCGTCCCCCAGGGCACAAGTAGGTTTTCCTCAACGCAGAGCCCTTTCCCTCCTCCTTCCAGTTATCCTCCTGTTCTGGATCTAAATCAGAGTCCTTGGGCTCTGGTTTTGGAAGGGGACAGCATTGATAAAATTACTTTCCTTTTCCTGTGTCCTATACCAAGACCCCAGACTCAGTCCTAGTCTAGAAGGCTAACTGGTTTGAACTGGAATGATGGGGGCTGGAAATGAATGAGAAGGAGCCTGTGGCCCTGGCTTTTGGAGTTAGAGGTACAGTGCTCTGCTTGCCGTTCGGGGAGGTCCCCCTTCCCCAGCCTCCAATAGTCCTTCCACAGACCCAGCCTCTACATCCTGCTCAGTACCTTGAGTGCTCTTAACTCTCCCTGCAGCCATGCTTGGGCTCAGCTTCCTCCCTGCTGGGAAGGTTGGTGTTGGGAACTCGTCTGCCCCACCCCACATTTCCTCCTATTTCAGCACCACTTGCTGCTCTCCTCCTTCTCTTGGTCAGGGGTGCGGGGAGGTGAGTGGGTGCTTGGGGAGGGGCCACCTGTCCTGTCTGTGTTGATGTAGGGACATAGAGCCAAGGTTTCTTTGGTCTGGGGCTGGTGCCTGATGTTCAGAATGTGAGGTGGGCATTCCTCTCTCTGAAGGCCAGGGTTCAGCCTGCCATGCTTCGAGTGAGTGGCCAGGACAGAGGCCTGCTCCTTACTACTCCTTTTGCCTCCCAAAGCCTCTGCATTCAAGGCCTCTGTGCCTCAGCTGCCTGCCTTTGTCCCAGCCTGGCCCCTCTCTGCAGAGCCACGATCTCCCCTTCCACCTTACTCCTTCCAGGAGGGCACTGTTGACCAGACTTAGCCTTGAACCATCTGAGTCTTCTGTTGGCTGCTGGCCAACCAACCCATTCACACATTGATCAGTCATCCTTTTTGTCCCTGAGATGGGTAGAGAGGACAGGTTTCAGCAGTGCCACATGTGTGGGCAGGTTGCCAGGGCTGGCTGGAACTCTGTGTGGCCTTAGGCAGGTTACCTAACTTGTCTGAACTGCCTGTCTTCTCCTCAACTGTGACACAAGGATGGGGCTTCACAGATTTGGAGGGCTGCGTTAGGTAACACAGGTAATGAGTTGGGCTGAAACCGGGTGACCAGTAGGTATTGGCTTCTGTCCCTGCTCTTCTCCTTTTCCTTTTGAGGGGCTCCCTTGCTGCACCATGGCCACAACTAGAGTCCAGCTGAAGTCCAGGGATGAGCAGATGTCTGCATACAGGGTCGCTGGTACTTCAGTGGGAGGAGAAGCCAGCTTTGTCGAGAAGGCAGGATGGGGCACACACACGTGTGTGTGTGTGTGTGTGTGTGTGTGTGTGTTGGTCAGGATACTACCCTTCCTACCTGCTCAAGTGCCACCTGGGCACCCTTGCTGTATAATCCTAACCTCGAATCCTGACCACGAATTGTACTCCTAAGCCAGGCGTCCTCTTGTAGGGCAGAAAGGGGAGGAAGTGAAGGAGTGGCCCCCTCCCAGGGTCTGGCCAGGAGGGCCGTGTGGTGAGAGTGGAGGGGTGCAGAGGTGCGCCTGGTAGACTCACTGGAACTGATTGCGCTCTAGCTCTGACCTCTTGGCCCTGCAGCCTCAGGGAAATGCAAACTGAAAAATTTCCCTGACTCCAGGCAAGGGGGAAAAAAGATATAGAAATTGTTTCTCGAAGTCTTCCCCACTGAGTTTATGAGCCCTGCCAGTAGCTCCTGAGCAAGCTCTACAAAAATGTTGGCAGAGAGCAGAGACCAAGAAAACATTGGTGTTTCTTAACTTAAACCAAAGTTGGAAAAAATGAGCACCAGCAGAGAGGGAGAGGAGCCCCAAACTAGACATTTCTTTATTTGCTGTTGCTATTTTGGGTCCGGCAGGCTGGCCCCGTCTGAGGGAGGGCAGGGAAGAGCACTGGGGCTGGATGGGAGGGAGCAGGCATTCCTGCCATCTCCCTGGGGCTGGTGGTTTGGAGGGGAAAAGGCAGCTACCCCCCCCCCCCGGGGAGGACAGCTGAGGCAAATATTCATGGGGAGGTTTCCAGGGGGTGACACGTGGGGATCAGGGGCTCCTCCAGGCTTTACTGAAGATGAACCAACAGAAGAGGGGCTTGGAAATATGAGATGGTCACTGCCTGGCCATGACCTGTACCCCTTCCCAAGCCTCCTCTCTACCCTGAGCTCCCCTGCTGGGATCCAGGCCTCTCATCAGCTGGGGTCTCTCTTTCCTTTTCTGAATCCACCAAAGCTCTCTTCTCTCATGATCAGCTCCTGTTCAGTACACCCTGCCCCGCAAGCTGACGCACAGGAGGCCTAGGTACTCCATGTGTTACCTCCTCCAGGGAACAATGTGTTATTCTAAGAGTGAGAAACTTCAGCTCCTCAAGGCTATATCTGACCTTTGGTTTCAGTTAAATGGTGAAGTAATTGTGGAGAATAATTTTTTTTTTTGGTGTTGAGTTGTTGTGGTTATTTCATTTTGGCAGAGCTTCTGAAAATTTCAGGATAAAAAGCAGTGGAAGACCAGTGAATAGTGCTTAACAGGCTGATAAACGCTTGAAAATATGGGGATATTATATGATACGCTAATGTCTAGCCTAAATATACAGTACTGAAAATGAAACGAAATGGCTTTAAATTCTTTCTCGTGCGGACCTGTATCCTTACGTCTTTTTAGACACATATTCTAGAATGGTGCTGTTCGACATAGTAACCACATATTGATATTTAAATTATTTGAAATGAAAAATTCAGTTCCTCAGTCACATTAGTTGCCCTTCAGGGGCCGAGCAGCTGCCTGGAGCTCGTGGATGTCCTGCAGTGCAGCTGTGAACCGTTTCTATTGCAGCAGAAAGTTCCACTAGGCAGTACAGTTCTTGAGAATGGAGATGAAGATTTGTTGGGAGAGGGGAAGGTCAGAGGTCCTGGTCTAGACATGGCCTCTTTCTGCAGAGCACCTGGGTGGGGATGACACAGTCTTCCTCTTTGGTGAGGAGGTGTCTTGGCAGGGGGAGAAGATTTCTTACTTACACGCCCCACCTTGACCCCACTTTGATGCAATTCTGTGAAGGCTTCTGCAGAGTACTGTTAATGGCGATGTGGGCTGATGTGCCGAGGCCTGGTAGACTCCTAAACCCCTCCTGGTGGGTCATTCTAATGGGGCTGTGGGCTTTTGTCCTTTTCTGATACCCAGTATCCGATGGAGGGGCTACCTGGGGCCCGAATGCCAGTGCAGATACGAGTCAAGCTCTGGTTCGGGCTCTCCGTGGATGAAAAGGAGTTCAACCAGTTTGCAGAGGGGAAGCTCTCTGTCTTTGCTGAAACTGTGAGTGCTTGCCAGCTGCCCTGCCAGCCCCCTACTTCCTGGCACTGCCACAGTCCCCTCACTTCTCCTTCTCCTTACCTTCCAGTATGAGAACCAGACCAAGCTGGCCCTGGTTGGGAATTGGGGCACAACAGGCCTCACCTACCCTAAGTTTTCTGACGTCACAGGCAAGATTAAGCTTCCCAAGGACAGCTTCCGCCCCTCGGCTGGTTGGGCCTGGGCTGGAGATTGGTTCGTGTGTCCAGAGAAGACGTGAGTTGTGGTCTTGGGAGGACCAGGCCAGGTTGCCAGCCTACGACTGCTCCCACTGTCCTGGCTTTTTCTCCGTCAGTCCCTCACCCTGCTTCTATGCTGATCGCTGGAACTGCCACTTGGATACTCCTGGGACTGAGAGGGACTAAACAGCATTTCTTTCTGGAGGGCTCTAACACTCAGAAAGTCCTTTATTATTAAGCCTTCTTTCTACTTTGCATCCACTGGTGTGGTCTTGTCTTTCACGACTGCTTGGGTCCTTCTTGTGTTTGAGCAGCTCATGGGTTCTCTGGGTGTTTGGCTTCCTTCTCCAGCCGTGATGTTCTCCCTTTTGCTCTCTGCCTTTATCCCTCCCCTACCCCTGTCTTGCAGTGAGGCTGACATACACAGGTTGGCCCTGGCTAGGAGCTTTCTTGGAGGTGGTGAGTGGGTAGGGGTCCCCACATGGAGGCTCTGACCAATCCTCCCCCACAGCTTGCTCCACGATGCTGACGCCGGTCACCTGAGCTTTGTGGAGGAAGTGTTTGAGAACCAGACCCGGCTCCCCGGAGGCCAGTGGATCTACATGAGTGACAACTACACTGATGTGGTTAGAGGGGTGCTTAAGGGTTGGGAAGGCCACCTTTTTCTGGGGTCTTGGATCTTTGGTCTCCCGAGGGGCCTGTGGCTTGATAAGGGTCAACATTATCAAAACCTTATCAGAGTTTTTGTCTCCTGCTCTCACCTTGTGAGGCTGTGTGCTCTGGTTTCCAGAGGGACCATGACCCTGAGTCATACAAGTTCCCAGGGCTCTGTACTTCTGTCTGGGGCCCTGTTGCAGTCTGTCTGAATCTTGTCAAGCTTGCCTCTCCTGTCTTGTCCCTAGAATGGGGAAAAAGTACTTCCTAAGGATGACATCGAGTGTCCGCTGGGCTGGAAGTGGGAAGATGAAGAGTGGTCCACGGACCTCAATCGTGCTGTGGATGAGCAAGGTGGACGGCCACATGGGGCCTGGTGGGCTCTCAGGGTGTGCTGGTGGGGACAGCTCAGTGCCAAGGCCCATTGGCTTGGGGTACTGGCCTTTACTGGGTAACTTCCTGAAGAGATTTATACTTCAAGTTACAAATTATGGCCAAGAGTCATGGGCTGTTCAAGAGACTGTAAGCATGCCGTAGATGGAGCGATGAACCCAGGAGAGCTGGGGAATTTTTAGGCAATGTATGACAGGTTCCCTTTCCCTAGGCTGGGAGTACAGCATCACCATCCCCCCGGACCGGAAGCCGAGGCACTGGGTCCCTGCTGAGAAGATGTACTACACACACCGCCGGAGGCGCTGGGTCCGCCTGCGCAGGAGGGACCTCAGCCAGGTGGAAGTGCTGAAGAGGGTAAGCCAGCCAGTGGTGGACTGGAGGAGGCAGGTGTACATGTGGCCTGCCTAGACCCATTGGAGATGCTCAGAGACCACACCCAGCACACGCCCAGCACACACACAGACTCCCACAGGTAGACACAGAACACGGAACTCACACCCAGCCTCAGAAGTGGCCAAGCCATCCCTAGAAATGTCCTATGAATGGCTTCCTAAAGGCAGAGCCCATACTGTGGCCATGACACCAGGCTCTCAAGAGGACTGAGGGGCAAGGATGTGGCCAGGTGGAGGGTACCTCCTTCAGTCACAGATTCCTCTTCACATGCAGGCAACGGGGCTGGATTTGCATCCTTTTAGCTGTCTGTCGTTGGCTGAGTGCCACTGGAATGTGCTGGAGCACAGACTTCTCGCACAGTGGCTTCTTCAGCAGTGACCGATGCCCTGGAATAGATAGCTGCCCAGAGCTAGAGGCCAACACTCATGGTTGCTGGGGATGGTGCACAGTGTGTGTCACCTGGTGAGAGGGCAGGGCAGGGCAGGCTCCCTCAGCATTCACTCAAGGACACAGATGGGTCCATGGTGCACATATGTGAGTGCACGCAAGCACACTTATCCTTCCTCTGGAGTCACAGATTCCCCTGACCTGCACACCCTCAGTGTCTACCTCTCTTCGTGGTCTATGTGTTTTCCTTCCCAAGTGCATATTTGAATTTTGGCCTAAGAACAGGGCCTCTGACTGTTTAAGCGTAGTCTTTGGCATGGCACAGGTTCTCCTCTCTTTAGCAGAGAATCTAGAGAGGAATATGTCTGGATCTGGGGAGGAGGAGTTTTGAACAACCAGCTATTCTTGGTGCTGTGAACCAGGCAGACTGAAGGGGTACCTCGTTGTCCTCTGAAGGGGCACCCCATTGTCAGAGGTGGAGCCTGGAGGGGACACTGTCTGCTTATGTCCCAGACTGAGGAGGTAATGGAGTACAGCCTCAGGCTGCTATCTTCCAGGAGCAAATAAAAGGGGCTTCCAGGGTCTCTTCAGGCCCTGGAGAGAGTCACCTTGGAGGACATGCGGGGATCCCTCCACAGCTGATTTAGATCCCACCTCCTTGGGAGAAATATCCTGGGCTTGGGAAGCATCAGCTTTGTTTTGCCTCTGAGCTCCAGACCCACTCCCATTTTTATGAGCTGGGATGTGAAGAAGAAAAAGGAAATAACAAGAGCACATTGGAGTCATGCATCCACCCCTAATTCAAATAAACAGGCAACCCAAAGCCCAGGTTTCCATCACTGCTAGAGTCTATCTTCCCTGCTGTCTTTCCACAGCCCATGGAGCCTCCTCTCCCCTGCTGAGTTTCTAACCTAGGGCTCTTGTTGCTGCAGAAGCTGTTCAAACACCTCTCAGCCAGGCGGTTCTCCCCGGTTTTCCCACCTGGAAGGGGCTGGTGGGGGGTGATGGGGAGTCTGGGAGGGCAGGAAAGCACCACTGGATCTGGGCCCGGGGCCATCCCAGGGCCTGCCAGCCGGCCACTGAATCTGCCCTATTCTCCTGTGCAGCACAGGCAGGCAGAGGCAGGGGGTGAGGGCTGGGAGTATGCCTCGCTCTTTGGCTGGAAGTTTCACCTTGAGTACCGCAAGACGGATGCCTTCCGCCGCCGCCGCTGGCGCCGCCGCATGGAACCACTGGAGAAGACAGGGCCTGCAGCTGTGTTTGCCCTTGAGGGGGCCCTGGTACGTGGGACTTTGCTTGTTTGGGGGGTGGGTGGGGTGTGACTTGCTTTCTTGCTTTCCTAGGGCTGTTCCCAGGTAATGTGGGAGAGGCACAGAGCCCCCAGGTTAGGCTTTCTGGGCGGAATATTGGCCAGTCATCCTGGCTTTAGCTCCTCTAGGGTGGTATCTGGGGAAAGCAAGCACCAGTCTGAGTGTCCTCCTAAAATATAACAGCTTCTTTTTTGGTACTGGAAGACCCGCTGCTTCTCTGATCAGTCAAGATGGGAGCAGAGAAGGAGGTGATGTTGGCATATGGTTCTGTGATTGGAGATGGAGCCAAGGGACCCTGTACTTTTTGCAGAGGTGGCTGGCATGCAGGTGGATGGGAATGCTTCAGTCCAAGCCATGGCAATGGCCACGAGGTCTGGTGGCCCTGACTTGTCTTTGATTTGACACAGTTCTTCTGAGGCAGAAGGCATCTCAGGCTCTCCTTGGAGTTGGAAGAAGAGACACACTCCAGAAATGGAGTCTTGGGAGGGTTGTTTTGCCCCATGGGCACTTTCCGTAGCTAGTGCTAGGGTCAGCTATGACCTAGAACCTAGGTGATGGCTCCCCCAAACAAATGAACAATACCCCTTCCTATACAGTGGGGACACTCAAGGTGGCATAAGCCTCTTTCTGGCTCTCCTGGTCTGGGGCATTCCTGGGGGTGAGTGGAAGAAGACTGAAGGTGACCCTCTGAAATCCACCCTGGGCACCCCACTGTGGGGGTTTTGGGCTGTGACCCTGGCAAGCATTTCCATAGCTGGACTGGCTGAGGTGATATAAGACTATTGATGTGCAGCCAGCTGTGTATGTGTGTACATGTGTCTGGTTGGGACATATCTACGGGACAGCCCAGCCATTGGGCTGCAGCAGTACAGTGGGGCATCCCAGGATGTGATGGATGGAAGCAGGGAAAGGGGCTGAGGCCTGTGATGGCTCCAAGAAAGAGCAGTCAGGGGAGAGAGGTCCATCTCAGGTTTTGATGGTGCCAGGTCAAGTGATGGCCGTGTAAGACAGGAGGTCCTTTGGAGGCCAGTTGACATCAGAGAAGCCTGTGGTTGGCTCTAGGGGAGCCCCTCTCTAGTCCTAGGGACAAGTCTAGGGAGCTGGGGGGAGGCAACAAAGCCATGAGCCCTCTGGTTGCTGAACTGGTCCTTGGCCAGGGCAAGAGCAGGGTGGGATGGGGCTGGGCTGGTGTTTGGTGACTGCCTTTATCGTGAGTCAGAAAGAGCCTAGCTTGGCACTGGGCAGGGCCTGGGGTGAGGGTGGGGGTCGTGCTGCTCCACTGAAGGTAGGGGAGGAAGACCTTGCAGAAGGCTCAGTCTCAGTTTGGCCATGCAGGCACCTAAGTAACTAGGACTTGTTTCCATCAGAGAGACTCCACTTAGATGGGTTAGAGAGAAAAGGGGGCCTTCTGGGCTCAGGAGAGGAGGCAGGTGTTAGGGCAGCAGGAAATCAGAGTTTACACCCACGAGCCTCTCTTCTGTCTCCACCTGTCTCACATTGGCTTTCACAATGGTAGCAAAGATGGCACTGATGATTAAAAACTGACATCATCCTGGTCATTGGCAAAGCCCTGCTGGATAAACTAGCACAGCCTACCTCCCTGCTGGAGCCCTCAGAGTGCTGCTTTCTCCATAGTGCCAGTGAAAGCCTTGTGCAAAAACCAGCCTGCCTGGTCTCCCCACCTGAGCCAGGCCTGGCGCCTGGGGTGGGGTTGGGGAGGAGGCATGGAAGATTCTGATTGGCCATTCTGGGTCACGCCCCTACTCTGTGATTGGCAGAACCACCAGGTTGAAAGAGGAGCTTCTGAAAAGAAAAAAACCCTGAAGTCCAGATGGCAGCCACAGGATTGTATGAGCAGAGGAGTGCTCTGGTCAGAGATGGGCTTTAAGATTACTAATCAAATAACTACAGAAGATGGTTGAGAGACAGCCTGCTGTTGGGAGAATATCAGGAGTCTGGATAGAAATCCAGACATGAGCGGTGGGTGGGACCATGGTGGTGGGTAAGGGAGAAAAGGGTCAAAAGGCCTCTGAAGCTCAGCTTAGTAGATGGAGGGGCCAGCCCGGGGCTGCAATGAGTTCACCGTTGGCCCCGACAAATCTGACACACACAGTTATAGTGCTGTGTGAGGAAGGCAGAACTGGCGGCTGCCTGCCAGGCGGCTCAGAGCAAGCAGGCGGGAGGTGTGGGGGCTGAGCATCAGCTGGGAGGTGAGGCCAGCAGAAGAGGGGGTGCAGAGCTGAAGGTACCCAGAGGCACATGGACAGAAGCATGGATGGGGCTGACTGGGACCTAGAGGAGGGTAAGCAAGGCTGGGGGACCCACTGCCAAGCATTCATGGCTCGGTGACTGGGGGAATGGGGGGAGCATTTCCCAGAAACAGAGAAAACCAACACATTTAATCTTTATGAGGGAGAAAATGTCATGAAGGATCACTGAAATCAAGTGTCAAGTCAACAGATGTGGGAAGGTGATGGATTGGGATTCAGATGGGTCTTGCCTATGATATGCAGAAGCCAGCACAGTGCAACCCTATGAGTGCTGGGAGAACTTGGCTGACACAGAACCAGAGGGAGACAGTGGTTTGAGAGGGTGGATCCCTCATACCTGGAGTGGGAAGCCTACAGAGGTTTAGAACATCCTTAGGTGTGTCCTTCATTTGGACAGAGCCATGAGCCTATTTGATAACTGTCTGGACCCTTCTATGTCTGAGTGTACTGTGCCTTTATCAGCCCCAACACCGCACATGCACTCACACTCCCTTTCCTGGTCATCTTTATGTGCTTCTACCAGGAATCTCTGAGCCCCATTGTCCTTATCCTAAGATATACTGATGCCCCAGCAGGATCCTGGGCTAAAGGCCACTGTGCATTTTGGGGCACATGGTCAGGATGTAGCTGCAGTCCTGAGTGCCACTTCTTGCCCACTGACCCCTAATGTCAGTTGATGCACCTGGGACAAGCGTGGTGGGATGCAGAGGCTTCTGAGTGTGCAGGTGCACTTTGAATTCTGTTTCTTAGCATAGCCAGGTCTGTCATACCTGCAGGGACTTCGTTACCCGACTTGTGAAAGTACCTGCCTCCTAGAATCATAATCATAGAATTAACAGTGACACAGGTGAAGATGTGCTTCTCAGACTTTATGAACAAGGGAGCCACTGGGGGACCCTGTTAAAATGCAGACTCTGAGTCAGTGTCTGGGTGGGGCCGAGAGTCTGCACTAACAGGGCTCCAGGTAACGCAGTGCCGCTGGCCCAAGGAGCACCTTCAAGTACTAAGGATGTGAAGTACATAGCACATCATGAAGACGAAGCATCCCTGCTGGATGCTTTTATGTGATAGGGTATGTCCATGCTTAGCTGAAGGTGTGTGGCCAGGGTCATGGGCAGAGTAAAATGACCCTTTTGCTCCTAAGTGGGAGAGAAGTGGTCTCCTAATGCACCTTGATGTAAAGGTAGAGGCCTTGTGGCCTCTAAAGGTGGGGAGACCTTGTGTGATTAGGATGACAGATATTCACTTCAGAGTGCAAATCAACACAATAGAGTTTGTATCTTTGAAGTGCTGGAAGGAGGATAAGTCATTCTGGAGTGATAGTGCCTAATAAGGAAGTGCTCCTGGAAGAAGTTACCTTGAAGGAACCAGAGAAGGACTAGGGGTGGGGACCAGGTAGCCTTTCAGGTAACCTGATGGTTTTGAATGGCTGAGTCCAAGAACCAGGCCTGTGGTGCCCCCTTGCCTCTTACTACCTCTTCCCTGGCCTGTATATCTACTGGCAGGCTGGGCCTGGCTTGCCAGCTCTCCTCTGGAAGACGTCTTCTTGGAAGGCAGGACCTGTCTGCTCATTAGCACGGGCAGCCTTTCCCTGAAGCCTTCTGTGAGGGCCAAGCCTGGCTCCCTCCACGGAGCGGGAGGCCCTGGCTCCGTCTGCTAATCGTCTGCTGTCTCCATCCCTAGCATTATTTTATTTTCGTATTATTCTTTTTCCAGCTAATATCCTGGCATTCCCAAAGACACCGGGTTTCATAATCTTCCTGGCGTTCCCAGGGAGCTGGGAAGCGGAGCACAAAGCCGCTATTATAGCGTGTTCCATCCAGCCTCCCTCTCCTCGCCCCACACCCCTTGCTGCCGCCGCAGCCACCACTGCCGGCCCCCACCCAGTCACCCCCTCCTGACGCCACAGGCCTCTCTGGGAACTCTGGTGACGGCTGGCGGGATGAGCTCACGGAATCTGTCCTGTCGCCCTTGCCCTGGACCTGCCCTCCTTGCGCGAGGATTTTTCCAAGCCTGCCTCTGTGCTTGGCTCTGAGTGTCGGGAAGGGTTTCCTGAGCTGCCTGAGCCTGGCGGAGAGGGGAGGAGACAAAGACGTCATCAGCAGTAGCATGGAGAAATTTAGGGTGGGAGGAACTTGAAGGTTCTAAAGGTGTATGCAAACCGTCTTTAGAGTTTTGAAACTGGATGTAAATTGTGTATGTGTGTGTACATGTGCGTGCTTGTGCATGGAATTTGTATATGGGTGTATGTATGCTGGGCATGTGTGCTTGTGTGTGTCTCTGTGGTGGGTAAAATCTTCGTTTTTATCCACTTCTGCAGTGGAGCTAGGATGCCAAAGGTGACAAGAATTGCTAAAATTTATTTATTTTTAAATTTTGTTAAATTTATTGGTACAGTTTAGATACACACAGTGATTACATTCATCAGAGGGAATTTGTACCTATACATGATACATCCTGTTTCCTCTCCCCCATTATCCCTCTAACCCCTCTTAACCATGTGCCAAAAATCAGGCTGAGAGGTTTATGTGCATTGTCTCATTTTATTATCATGACTACTTTAGAAAGCTAGATTTTATTACTGGCCCCATTTTACAGTTGGGGAAAGTGAGATTCTAGACTTTCACTGTGTAATACAGCCACATGTGATTACTTAAATTCATGTTTAAAGTAATAGAAGTAAGAAAATGAAGTTCCTGGTTAGACCGGGCATATCTCAGATACTTAGTAGCCACACACATGTGGCTAGTGCTGGTCACCTTCAAAATAGCTTTGTCACTGCAGAAAGAGCTGTGAGCCCCAAATGTCACCACAAAAGAAACTGAACCTGGAGAAGGAGTTTGCCCCGCAGCATAGCATGGGTCAAGACAGCTGAACCAAGATCAAGACAGCTGTCTCTGCTGTTCCCTCTCTTCAGGGGTCTCCTGACTATTGGCCAACCACCAACTAGTGCTTTCATTCCCCCATTTCCATTAGGGCAAGATGTCCCTGCTCCCCAATAGCGGGCTCTTTTGGGTGAAGTCCTAGGAAGGAGGTGTTTGATGTGGCAGGCTGCTGGGAAGCTGGCCAGAGTCCTTGGCCCTGTTCCTTGCTCCCTTTTTACAGACAAGCAGCATGGTCTCAATGGATATTCAGCAGCTAGAGACTATGCCCTGACCTCAGGGAGCTTCCAATCAGGGAAGCCTGCAGCTATCTGGCAAAGGCTTGAGTTCTGATCTGAAGGAGAGGAGCCTGCAGAGAAAGGGGTGCCAAGCCTGGACCAGGGGCAGGGAAGGACGGTTGGGAGTTGGAAGTGGTAGGAAGAGAATCAGGAGAGGCAGGGGATAGAGCAGAGTACCTGGGGATCTGTGCTGGCTGAGAGGAGATCAGATGTGGGTAAGCCGGGGAGCATTCATCTCTGGACCTCCATGCAGCTGTGCTGTGTGCCCAGTGCCCAGGTCCCATTTCTAAGAGTTGGTCCTTTGACCAAAGGCAGTGTGTGGGAGGTGCAGTGTCCCTGATAGTCACTCAGGACAGTGGCTGGGGCTGGGCTGTTGGAGAGGAGCTTTCTTGCATGTGCCAGCGGAATACCTGTTTCTTACCTGACATTGTGCTAGCAGGGGTGACTCGAGGGACACCCCATGCAAGCAGAGGTCCCTTGATTTACCTTCTTCTTCACTGTGAAGGACAATTCAGGTGTATCCTCTATCATGTGGATCCCCCCAGGCCTGTCTTTCTGGGATCTGGATGCCGAAATCTGGGGATCTGACTGTGAGGTGAATGCATTGGGTGTTCCCATGTGTGTCCTTGTCCATGACGGTCTGCATCTGCTCTTGCTAGAGCGATGGTATAATTTGTTGTCTGGTGGGACAGTATTACCATTCGTGATGGGATGCTTCAGTACAGTTGTCCTGATTACTGAAGCATCCTGGCATGGGATAAAACCTGCTAGAGGGTTCTTTGCAACCTCCACATGTGGAGAAGTGGAAGCCCTAGAGGTACACACACACACACACACACACACACACACACGCACACACACGCACACACTTGCTCCAGCCCACACGTGGCATTGTGGATTCTCCAGGTTTCCTGATTCCACTGCCCGATCCCCAGGGGTAGCCGGTAGTTTTGCAAGGAGTTTAGCAGCTGCTTCCAAGTCCTGGCTCCAGCTGTAAATTAAGTGGGGTTGCACCCTCGTCTGCTATTCCACTTAAGGTTACAATCAGCCCTGATTAGGAAGGGAGGTCTGTGCGTTCCAGAGTTCCATTCCATCTTTGAAAGTGTTCTCCTCCTTTTCCTGGCCTGCCAGCCTCTGCGGGGTTTCCCTGCAAGCCAGGGCTGGGCAGCCAGGGCAGTGCAGTGGGTCCTCGGCTCCTTTCAGGCCTGACTTGGCACTCAGCCCTCTGTAGCCCCAGAGCCCAGAGTAGGTTCTCTGAGTTCTGTTGGGGAAGCAGTTGTTTGGGGAAATCCCTGAGGGTGGGCAGGGAGATCTGCCAGCTTGTTTGCTATGTAAGCTCAGGGAAGGCATTCACCTCTCTGGCCCGGTTTTCTCACTTATCAGATAGGGGTAATAATGACACAGCAAAAATAATTACCTCCTCTTCTAGAGCAGAGGTTGGCAAACTACGTATGGCCCACAGGCCAAATCTGGCTCTCTGCCTGCCTTTGTAAGTAAGGCGTCACTGGCACACAGCCAGCCTCATTCACTCATATATTGTCTGTGGCCACTTTTTCAGTGCAGTGGCAATTGAATGAAATAGTTGCAATAGAGACTAAAGTACCCACAAAGGCCAAGGTATTTACCACCTGGCCTTTTATGGACCACATTTGTCAGCCCCTATTCCAGGCCGTGTATCATTCTACACATTGTTGCCTGCTCTGTTTACACATTATCATTTAACAAAGTCGAGGAGGCAGGTTTTATTAGTAATCCGGCTTGACAGATAAGCAGACTGGGGCGCAGAGCAGAGAAGTAATAATTGTTGCCACTGTATTTCATCACGTGAGTGTTGTGAAGAATCTGATGGGTAATTTCTAGGTTGTGCAGGGTTTATAGCACCCTGAGTTGCATATTTGGAGGCCCCAGCAAAGCCAATAGTGAAGACACAGCGAAGGCAGGGAAGACCTGGCAGTTCACCCTAGGGCTGTGCTGGTTAGTGCTTGACAACCAGGTCTCCAGAAAAAACAAAGTGACAATACCAGGCCCTGGTTTGGAGTATTTTGCTGATTTCCACGGTATAAACAGCTCTGCGGTGGCTGATTTCAAGCTAGCAGTGTGGCGTCACTGGCCACAGAGTCAGGATGGGCAGGCTGCTCTGCGATGTTAGACGCACTAGGGTTTCGTCATGCGGAAATACTACACGTACATCGTTAGCCTCAGTTGGAGAGAGAGTAGCGAAGGTACTAAAATAAGTTGAGTTTGAGTACTTACTTTTGGCTTTTTTCTCATGTAATTTCTTGAGTTGTAAACGTATGTGCTTTAATTGTTACGAATGGCTGTGTTGAACAGGTGACTTGCAGAAACTGTGCTGACAGCTCCTGGCACCTGGTGCTCTCAGGGTCCTCTGATCCTGTTTGCAGAAGTAGAGAGGGGGACAGGTCCCGACAGTGGTGCCCTTTCCAACACCACGTCACACATGCTCTTTGCTTTCATCTTGTGTGGGAAGTGGATCCTTCCATGAAGTGAAGGAGGCAGTCACTCTCCGTCCATGTCCATCTGCTTGACCTGCTGGGCAGGGAGGGGTCTGTGGTCTCCCTGGCGGCTCCCTGACGTGCCTCTAAGCCCTGTTGGTTCCTCCACAGACGCCGTGGTATGGCTGCCATGGTGCTCTTCCTGTCTGCTCAGCCTGTGTCTTTGTGCTGTGTCCACCTCTGCTTTTGCCCTCTCCATCTGCCTCCTGCCCTGCCTTCATAGATTCTGAGTCAGACCTCAAGTTCAGGGCCAGGCACCACTGCTACAGGGAGGCACAGCATGTGTGATGGCCCATGCGTGGCACATAGGGCTCTCAGACATACTGCTGGCCTTCATTGTGTTTGATCCTATCTGGGTAGTGAGGAGTCCCCCTTATGGGCTGGATATTTCCCTACCTCCTCCCGGTTAAAGTCCTTGGAGGTCAGCCCTCAACTCAGGTGGGATTGGGTACTGGCTCTAGGGTGCCCTGGGGAACCCTGCAGTATCTCTGAGGAGGCAAGTTCCTTGCGCTCCTACCTCAGCCTCCTTCAGGAGCTGTGGCCTCCTGCTGGCAGCGGCGGGCTGGAGTCCGCCCAGCCCTGGGCGAGCAGCAGGATCCCTTACGCGGCTAGCCCCAGGACAGAGTGCGTGGCCACAGACCGCGTGGCTGCCAGCCCCAGCCTGGGAGTCGCCAGCATGAGCTATGGGGGCAGGAATGCGATTGTGGGAAACCCAATGCCCTGGGCCTGGCCTCGGGGCTGGGCAAGAGTGTGTGCATGACGGGTAGGCGGGTGGAAATCAGAGCTCCTTCTCCCCTGTAGTCTGGCTTTGTGCAAGGTCCATGGGAGCCCCGACTTCTAACCTCACCCCTCCCCTGAGCTGCTCCCATCCTCTCCTTGGGCAGTGCCTCTCCTCTCCTCCAGACAACCTTCCTGAATGGGCCCTTCTGCCTCTTGCCAGGGCAGTGTCAGAGTCTGTCCTTCTCTGACCGAGAGGTGCTATTTGATGTGTGCTCTCTCATCTCTTGCCCTGGGACCGTAGGTCCCAGTGTTGCACATCAGTCAGGGCACGTACATGCTTGTGGTTCATTTCTCAGGATAAGTCTTCTTCAGATGCCTGTTAAGTGCTGGATACTGGACTATGTGGGTGATAAAGAATTGTGCATGCCTCACCTATGTACGTGGAGGATGGATGTAAGAAAGAGGATGGAGGGAACCGGGAGGTGCGCTGCTGATGCAGGCTGGGCGGTCAAGGGCTACCCATGCCTCAGCAATGAGTTTGTAGAAGGAAGAGCTCTGTTGACTCAGTTGACAGGGTGTGTCACATGGAGAAGTCAGCCTGTACAAAGGTCTTGTGGCAGAAAGAAGATTCAAAATGTTTAAAGAAGACCTGAGGGGAAGAAGGGATGGTAAGGATGAGGACATTGTTTAATGCAGTGCTGCAGAGATGGTAGAGTTAAAGTGACATCATTAATGCTGTTAACTGAGTGCCAAGTACCTGCTAAGGGTTGTAGCTATAGCATTTGATTTAATTTTGTTAGTGGTTCTCCACTGGGGACAATCCTCTTCCCCAGGGGACATTTGAAAATGTTCAGAGACATTTTTGGTAGCCATAGCCCAGTGAAGAGGCTACTGGCATGTATTGGTTGGGGCCAGAAATGCTACTTTATAGTGCACAAGGACAACTTCACAACAAGGAATTTTCTAGCCCAGAATGCCGGTAGTAGTTAGGTTAATACCCCTGATTTTCCATAATAGACTGATGTGATGTGTGATACTACAGTTGCCACTTTACAACTAGGAAACTGAGTCTCAGAAACGTCTTCTGTACCCTTCTCCCTACGCCAGCTGCTCTTTCCCTACCCCAGGCGTGGACCTCTCCTCTCTCACCACCTGGAACTGCAGCCGGGACATCCCGCACATGGAGCTTTAGGGCCTGTGAAATGGACAAGTTACCTAGATTTTCTGCTCAGTGCACATGAAATGTGGCTACTCATTGGGAATTTTGTGCTGTATCTTCTGGCCTCTCTCTTGTCATGTAGTTAGGGGGCTTTGCCTGTGAGGGACTTGGGTTCAGTCTCCAGAGTGATACTTCTCTTTTGAAGACTGTGGGGAGTCAGCTCTTAGGCTAGTACCGGACTGAAGCCCATGGAGCTGTACTGGTGAATGTAACAAGGTAGCTGCCCTGAACCTTTCCCTGTCGCCTCCATTTACACTCTCGTCTCACCTCTGATGAGTTTCTCTGGGGATCTCTTAAGTTATGCTCAGTCAGTGCTTGAGAAAGTTTCTGTAGCCCCAAACTCTTTCCTGCAGGAAAGGCAGTCATGTGATGAGAACGACTCATGGGTCGGGGAAGCGTGCCTTGAATTTTGTTCATTGATTCAGGGAGTGTTTCCTGAGGGTCTCTGTATGCCTGGCACTGTAGTAGGTCCTGGGGACACAATAGAGTCCTCCTGGAGCCTACATTCTGTGGGTGAGGTAGGCTGTAACCAAAAACATTAATATTAAACATCTGTGCCACAAGGAAAAGTAAAGTCATAGAAGAGGATTGAGAATGCTTTTGTGTGTGTGTGTGTGTGTGTGTGTGTATGTGTGCGTGTGTGATAGGTGTTAGGTATGTGTGAGGCTGTGTGTGTTAAGGTGTGGTTTTTTGATATGGATTCTGGGCTTTTGGTAGAAACCTCAGCACTTTCAGTGGGAGGAGAGAGACAGCTACACAGGTATTCACACCACAGTGAGTTGCAGGTGTAGTGACGAGGAAGGTCAGGACACTATGGCTATGTGCAGAAGGACTGCCTGATTCATCCTTGAAGAATGACCTTGAAGATGAGTCTGGATGTCTGAGAAAAAGGCCAGGGAAAGCTTGGGGCAGGAAGGACATGCAAGAGGACTGGGGTCATGCACAGGACTTCAGAGTTTCCCTGCTGTTTGAGTGTGGGGATTGAGGGCTAGGGGGAGTGTCTGAACTGCCAGACTCACTTCAAAGGCTACTGGGGGCCAGGAGGGAGGGTGACCTCCCCTCTGCACCCAGGCTCCAATACGGACGTGTAAAGCCCAGGTCCTCCAGGAGGGCTCAGTATCCAGAGAATATAAAGATGCTGGACAGTAATGTGAGTGGAATTCTGCCTAGATGTGAACCAAAGCATGCTGGGGCTCGGGCTTTGCTGCTAGACGCTGAGCCTGGTGGCTGTCCCTCTGCCTGGCTCTTAAGGTATGTCTGCCCCTCTACCTGTGCAACCGTCTTCCCAGAAATCCTGCCTGCCTCTCTGAGGAGAAGAAGGGAAGAATTAGGGTCACATATGGGTGGCAGATGGCAGGGGTGACCCATAGGTCCACCTGTGTGGCTGGACCCCTGTGGAGGCAGAACAGATGGCGGAGCCCAGATAGTGTTGGGCACACCCACAGGAAATGCTGGTTGCTCCCTTGTAGGATGGTTATTTTTAGGTCCAAGGCTGCTATGGGCCAGGTCTTGGACTAGGCCTGGGATATATGGTCCTAGCCCTTGTGACAATCCCAGGCAGGGGTCACATCTTCTGATTGCAGGCACGGTGCCCAGAAAATGCTGCCAGAGCATTTTCACAGACAGAGGCTGTGTGGTTGGAGTGGTATTGATGGAGATGGGAGGGGAGGCCATGCAGAGGAGGTGCGAGATGAGTGGGGATGTGTGCTGGCAGCCATCCGTGAGAGGGGAGGTTCCTTCAGGCAGCCTTGAGGGAGAGCTGAATTATGGGGCCTGTGGAGCTGGGCACCCTCCCCTGTTCTCACCCCAGCACCTATCTGCCTGCAGGGCACCTGTGTGGGGCAAGGTGAAGAGGACCAAGAGGCTCTCAACCACCTCACCTGTACCTGCTCCCTACCCGCTTCCCACCCTAATACTCCACAGCCAACAGCTGAAGGTGTCCATTGAGGTGTGTGTGAGATGCATTGTAAGTGGGTGCTGACCAAGCCCTGTTTCCAGCTTCCTGACCTACTTTCTTTGGGGCTTGTGTATCTCACACCTGGATGGCCTGCTGGGACCCCAGCTTTGGGCCTGTGTTTGGCCTCAAAGAGCTGCAAATCTGTAGGTGGAAGGGGTACTTTGTGGCTATTAGCTGCTGGACTTGGTGCTCACCTGGCAGGATCCTAGTGCAGGAATATCCAGGTCAAATGCCTCTCCAGACAGAAACTCAGGACACCTGGGGTCCACAGCTGCCCATGAGAGAGGATTTCAGATCTTTGGGTCTTTCCCTGACTATAGTACGACACCATTCCGTGTGGGATATGGGGCATGTGTGTGTGTGTGTGTGTGTGTATGTGTCTTAGAGAGAGAGAGAGAGACAGACAGACAGACCTACAAGACACCACTGCTGCTGAAGCAGTTGCTTTGGTTGATTTTGATTTCTTATTTGTGGCTCTTTACTGAAACATCCATTTTCGTGCTTCCTAGAACAAAATGAGGTATATGAATAGCACCCCAAGGTAACTACACACTGCACAGTTTATGGTATTCTTCTCCTATAATGCATATGCCTTATTTCTCTAAGATCATTAACAGCTAACATTTATGGAGCATTTGCTATATACCAGGCAGTGTACTAAGAACTGTACCTTTCTGTCTTCTCGAACAATCAAAACAACTCTCTGAGATAGGTGTTGTGTAGTGATCTGAAATTTGCAATGAGATTGATGGAGAGAAGTTAAGCAACTTGTTCAGAGCCACACAGCCAGTTAATGGAAGGGCCAAAACTGTAGCCCAAGTGACTTGGTTGTAAAACCATGTTGAAATTGTGGCCAGAGTAAGGGTTAGGTCAGAAAGGAAGGTGTCCTGTGGCGGGATCCAGGCCCACCCACTTGCAGCAGGACCTTGTGAGTCTCTCTGAGAGAGCCAAGAAACATTCTTTTCCGGAGTGTGTCCAGTGGGCCCTTTGTGGGGTGGAGCAGAGGACCATCTCCTTCTTTCAGTATGGCAATCACTGTTCCCTCAGGCGACCAAGGCAGGCTTTACCTAGTGTTCCAAGGTGCCCTGAGAGGGAAAGGCTGGAGCATTGATGGCTCTCTGGCCAGGGGTGCAGTGGCTGTGGGTGAGTCTAGGGCAGCTCTGGGGAACATGACCTGCCTGAGCCAAAGCTGGTTTGTGGAATCAAGCCTTAGAGTCAGGTGGGAAGATGAGGCAGGTTGTGAGGTGTGACTTGACCTTCAGCTGCGAAATCCATGGAGGATTCAGGCCGAGAGCCAAGTAGACACTGTGGGTCACGCAGCTGGTTCTTTATGGGTTGGGTGGTTTGGAGTAGGAGGACAGACGAGTAGTGGCAGTCTGGGGCTAGGCCTGAGGGTGAGTACAGTTTGCAGAGAAGGGGAACAGAAGCTCAGTGGGGTCTTGTATTTGAAGGCACAACTGCCTTATGTTTGGGGGCACCTTGCAATTCCAAGACTGGGGTGGTGAGGGAGAAGTTGAGATCCCTGGCAAATGGCTATAGCCAAGGTGAAAGTTAAGGCTGCCCGGCCGGAAAAAAATGGTAACAGGGCAGATATGCAGCACAGTCTCGGTTGGCACTGAGACCTGGCTCAGTGCCTAGATATCTTTGGCACTGGCACTGTCTCTGAATACGCAGAAGTGGGGGCCTAGAGATGCTGGCTTGGAACCTCCAGACTTTGACTCTGCTAGACTCACCTCTCATGAGCAGATCCCCACTTGATTCTGCTCTGGAGTGGTCCTTAAAGTTCTCTCTCTTATCAAACTCTAACCATCTTGGCTGGAACAACTCAGAGGTACACTCTGGAGTGTCTGGTCTTCACCACAGCAGCAGAAGACTTTCCCACAGTCCTTTGATACCTGGATATTGGATCCAGTGATGCTGTAGGAGAGGGTATGCTCCTTCTGAGGGAACTCAGAGGCCAGTGGCCCTGCTTTGAGTAGCTGAGGGATGTTATTTAGGGGTCTAACTCTCTGGGTCAGTCTCCCCAAGTCCCCCAGAATCTGGGATCAGAATCTGCCATGATCAGCTTTGTGTCTCCAGGGTGGTGTGGTGGATGACAGGAGTGAAGATTCCATGTCTGTCTCCACCTTGAGCTTTGGCGTGAACAGACCCACGATCTCCTGCATCTTCGACTGTAAGTGATGCTGTGAGGTATCTACGGGGTGATACGGGTGTGTAAACTTCCGTTTGTATGTGGTTACATGGTCAGAGTGTGTTCAGGCCTCCGGATAACTGTGTATGTGCACTCACTGGGGAGTTTGTCTTTTGGTGTGTGCATGTCTGTGTGTGTGTGACATGTGCTTCAACTCGGGTTTGAGATTGGGCACACAGCACTCTGTGCATTGTGCCCCTGTTGTCATCATCTGTTTGGCCTCTCCTTTCCTGTCCCTCTCCAGCTCTAGCCTGGCCCAAGGACATAGACTCAGCTGTCTGTCTTTGACCTCTAGTTCGTCCTTCTGTCTTTGGGAAGCTCCCTCCTGCATAGTAGCCCATGGCATTTCCATCCTTTAGCCCCTTTGTCTGCAGCCCTTTCCAGGACCAGACCCCATCCTTCCCTTGAGCCCCAGCTCTTAGCCAGCCCCAGCCCTTACCCTGGCATCTCTGCTTCCTCCTCGGTGAAGATGGGAACCGCTACCATCTCCGTTGCTACATGTACCAGGCTCGGGACCTGCCTGCGATGGACAAGGACTCTTTTTCTGGTAGGTGGGAAATAGGGAGGAACAGCGGGATCACAGTCTGAGAGCTGACAGTGAGACGTTGCTCCTGTGGGCATCAGGAGTGTGGCCCAAGGTGCCTCCTTATGGGTGGGTGCTATTGTATTTGATGGATGGGTTGGTGTTGTTTGCTGGATGCTTTTGCCAGGGTTCTGTGGCCTCCTGGGCCTCAGATACAGCAGCTATTGGCCTCTTAATGCCTCTGTAGGGTTTGATTTATTGTGCTCTCACTGCCCCTCTGGCCTTGGCTTTCAGGCTGCTACTCTTTCCTGGGTCCCCTTCTCCTTGTCAGAGACTTTACTGTATAGACCATGATTAACCTGTGCAGTTTGTTCTGTCCAAATCCCACTTCCTGAGGTTCTGCCCCATCCAGATCTAGGCTCCTCTGCATTTCCTGCCTTGGCTCTGGGGCTTCTTACCCAGGCTGCCAAGCCTCAGTCTCATAGTCCTGTGGATTCCAGTTCTGAATTTCTCAAATCTATTCCCTCTTCTTCAGCATCAGGCTGCCATCTCACACCAGCTTAACCCTTTCTTATGAGGACATTTTCTAATCTCTTGTCTTCCCTGCATCCTTCCACAGTGCACTAAACATACCTGACACTTTGCTCCCCTGCTTTCAGAGGGAGACCCCAGTAGAAGGCTCCCCACTGCTTAGCTCAGCAGATGAGTGCCTTGAGATATGGTTCCTGGACCTCAGCCTTTCCCTCTTGTGCTCAGTCTCCTCTACTAACTCCAGCTCCACCAGCTTTCCATGTTTGCCACCCACTTTCATGTGCCAGCCTTTGGCACTCAGTGTTCTCTTTGCCTAGGATGCATTCCTTCCCTAATTTTAACTCAGTGAACTCCTAGTTGTCTTTTAAGGTCCAGCTCAGATGCCCTCTGACTCTCCCCCAAGGTGAGCTGCTTGCACCTTCCTCAGTGCTTGACTGGCACCTCTCTCAGAACCCTTGGCACCTCTCTCAGAACCCTTACCCAATGCAGAGACCAGCTGTATTGTCTCTGCCACAGTCTCCCCACTTTGACTGTGAACTCCCTGGGGAAGGGCCTGTCTTCCCTCTGAGCCCACAGCACTGGGTATCTCGAGAATGAACTGTTGCTGAGTGCTCATGGTTTGCCAGGCACCAGACTGACAGTATTTTATGTGACCCTTACGACAACCCATGAGGTAGGTGTTTGACCTCTATTTGACAGGTGGAGAAATGGATCCTCAGAGAGGTTCACTAAATTGCTTGAGCTGAAAGAGCTGTCAAGTGACAGGGCTGAGAATTGAAGCCAAGGCCACCTCCCACCAAATGCCTGTTCCTTGGCTGAGTAGGGCTGAGTGCCATGTGAGTGGCCTCCTGGTTGCAGACTGCTCTGCAGCTTATGGCTCTGTGCCTATTGCCCTTCCTGCTCTACTGTGCTCCCCCCATGGGGACCAGTATTTTTCCTGCTCCCCACCAGCAGGGCCTGAGTTTCTGACCTCTCGGTACCTGCCTTCCATCCCCATGCAGTCAGACACTGTGGTACACATGTCCAGGACTCTGACCAATGGAGCTTACCCTGAGAAAAAGGAATAGACTAATTCACAGCCTTGCTTTCTTTTCCTTCCAGGAAGGTTGTGAGGGGTGAGGACAGTTAGCCAGGAGGGGGCCAGGGGAAGATTCCTTGTCCCCTGAGTGCCTGGTTGGCTGAGGACCTGTGGAGTGGGAGGTCTTCCTTGGGACCAGTCCGGGGAGCCAGTGCTCAGTCTGAGGACTTCAGTAGCTGGGTCAGCCTGGCACTGACCTGTGGAGAAGTCACACTTTCCACCCTGGCCTCACTCCCCCCTCCCCAGATAAACATCCCTGGAGCTTTGAGGGCACTGCCCAGGGCTTCCTCAGAGGCCACTGGCTTCTGAATGAAAGGCCCGATTGAGCAGCTGCTGGAAAGGAAAACAGCAGCCAGCACGGGGAACCTATAAAACCCAGAGTGTTTATTTTCACTCCCAAACCCTAAACCAAAGCAATTTCTCCCCTGGAACTGACCCTGGGGTGGCTGGCGGCCTGAGACTGTGCATGGCCACCGGCTGGCATTTCTCTGAGGAAACTCATGTGTGAATCCAGAATGTCTGGGGCCAGGGGAGGGCCTAGTACCGTCTGCCACTGGGAGCAGCTTCCAGCTGCCTGTTAGTGTCTGGGGCAGTAGGACCCTCTGAGAGTGCACTCCTGAGACCGACCCTGGTGCTCTGGGTCTTTCTTGGGCTTTTGTGCCCCCTGGGGCTCTGCTTGTCCCCATATGGTGGGCTTTGGGGCTGTGTGGAGGCTGAGACTGCATCTGCTCCTTCTGCCTGGGCGAGGAGGAGCTGAGGGGACTATGCAAGATGCCTGGGAGACACTTGTTGAGCAATATTGAATATAGGAGAATCACGCTCTTATGGAGACACTGTCATCCAAGTCATCTGAGGATTGAGCCTTGGGTGGATTTTGGGCCCATGGCCACTATGGAGTCTCTGGACCCACAGAAGGGTGTCTGCCACACGAGGTTGTATTTATGAATGCATGGCCTGCCCAGTGATCAGACACATGACATGAGATACTGCTCATTCTGATGATTTCTCTTTGTATTGGGGTGGCGTGGCACTGTCTTACAAGAATGTGTTGTACCTACTGGCTTTGCTTTGGACTAAAAGCTGTGATTAGAGAAGATTAGAAATTATATGTCATCTACACTATACCTAGCTCTGCCCTGCCCACCCTGGAAATCTGACTTCCCTGAACGTGTCTGAGCTGGCTTGCTCGTCAACATAGATGGATATTTCTCAAGGGGAGTCCAACCAGAAGTGGTGTGCTTGCCAGCTTGCTCTGCAGGTGGTCTGCTTTGCCTGCCGCCTGCTGAGAACCACTGCTTGGTTGGCTGGAGCCATAGCTCTGCTAATAGAGATGCTGCCCTCTCACAGATGGGGCCCCTGGGTAGCCCTCTCATGATGTCATATATGACAGGGATAACCCTTAGCTGGAGGAGCCCAGAAATGCCTCTTCAAGGCTCTCACAGTTCAGAGGGCCCATGGGTATTATCAAGCCAATGAGAGAAGACTAGGAGACCAGATGCCATGATATTTATTAAGTTATGATGTAGGGTATCTGTTGAGAAAGCAGAAGGTCCTATGCTCCCTTTGCTTACCCTGGCTCTTGGGAGGGCAAAGCTATGTGCCAGTCTGAAAGTTTCAAGAGATGTTCTTGCTAGGCCAGGCCACAGTGAGCCCTGAGCCCTGGCTACCCCACAGCTGGGACCACTTCTTTGTGACTTTTCGTTTCCTCCCCAGATCTGGACTCTGTCCTCAGGTAGTGCTGGGGAATTCTTGTTTTTGGACTTCTTATGCCTGGCTTCTGGGTATCTCCCTCACCCCCCAAGCATGACTTTTTGCTCAGGTTGGCTGTGGCTGAGACAATCCACCTAATGAACCAAAGGAGGTATTTTCCAAAATGCTCCAGAGACTTGTGAAATGCTCCACTTAGAAAGGGTTCCTGAGTGAGAGGGACCAGGAGACGGCTTACAGATTTACAATGCATGGTGGCATAGAGGCTGACAGAGGCCATTAGGGAGGGGCTGTTTGACCTGTTGAAATACTTCTTAGCGGGACTTTTCTCTGGAGAACTGGGAACCACCAGTCAAGATTCAGTCCTAACTGCTTAGCCTGAGTCCAGCACTGTTTGCTGTTCCCCACCCCCACTCCCACCCCACCTTTATGCCCTGGGTACTCCCTTCTTTCTCTCACCCTTACCATTTTCCAAATGCCCACGCTCTGTGGTGTGTTTGCCTGTGCCATGTTGCATGCCTGAAAGTCTTTTTTCTGTGGTCTGTGTTGGCTGCCTCCTCATTCTTGGACACAGGGTAGGAGATGTCCAACTTGATGTCACCAGACTACATGGGGCACCCATCCCCATAACCGTATGCTCCACTAAGTACCCTATCACCTTACCCTTATCTTCTAAGCCTTGTTTACTTACTGTTTCCAACTAAACAAATAGCTTGGATTATGGCTAGTACTGTGCTAACAATCACATAGTAGTCAGTCAATACTTACATATTGAATGAATGATGCATTACAAATAATGTTAGCATGAACGTCTTTGTACATACTTTTTGGTTAATTTGGATGAGTACCAGGAATGTGGGGAAAAGGGTATAAACAGTTTTATGTTTTTCAGGACATGTTACCCAGTTGCTTTTCTGAAAGTTTGCTGGGTTGCTTCCAGCACTAAGAGAATACTTATTTCATCAACTACTTGCCAACACTGTTTTATAATTTTAACCAATTTTTTCTTAGTTTTATGGAAAAATATTGCTGGTAGGATAGCTTTAATTTGCATTGCCTTGATTGCTAGTAATCTATTCCCTCTCCCTTTCTGTGAATGGAGCATGCAAGGAGGACTGAACTAGGAGCCAGGGGCGGTGTTAGGCACCTGTAATTGTGGGCTACTGACTTCACCTTCCTGAGACAAAACTCCTTTTTCTGACAAATGTAGTGACACCACCTGCCTTGTGCCCACATGGATGGACTGGGTGGTTGGTGGGAAGACCCATGGGAAAAGCTTAGTGCGTTTAATACAGAAGTCATCCCTAGAGTCAGGAAGGTCTGAGCAGCAGGGCTGGGCCCAGACAGCCCCCTGCAGGGCTCTGGATTCAGCCAGATAATCACAGCCTAGGGCTTGGTGACTGGTCTCTGGTTCTTTTGTGGCAAGGCAGTCTGGTAGGATCCTTGTGTACTCATGGCTGGAGCCTCCCCAGGGCAGCTTGTGGTCTTCAGAGAGTTCCCACTGAAACACCCCTGGCTTGGTGGGTGTGGGCCCTGTGAAGCACTAGGTGGAAATGGATGTGAACACTAGCCCACTTTCCCCACTACTTCTCCTTGGGAACCCAGTGCTTCCTCTTCTAGGCTTTTTGCAAGAGGATGTGTCTGTGTGTCCATCTGACCACCTTGCCATAGCAACATTGCCCACTCCGTGTGTTTTTTTGGGGAGGAGGGGCTGGGCCCTGTTGAGGGAGAGGCCAGGCCCCAGCATACAGTAGCCCAGTGTCTGAGGCCTCAGGCCTCCAGGCCTGCTCTTTACAATGCCTTTGTTGTGTTTTTTCCTCCCATGGGCGGGTGGGGCACGTGTGTGGGTCTGGGTGAGTTTTGTTTGAAAGCCACCCCCTCCCTGTCCCCCCCCCCCCAGCGCTGAGCTCATTGCCTGAGCTGATGGGGCTGCTGGAAAGAGTTGGTCTGCTCAGGGGGCCAGTGTGGGGGGTGCTGCCAACACCAATACAGCGTGCACAGCCGCTACAATGTGCAATTGTGATCTTTGTGTAAACGTGGTTGGTCTGGGGCCCGCACGCTTATAAAAATAAAGCATTGGGAAGCACGGGGGGCGGGAACAAAAGGGGCTTTTTTGCCGGCTCTCTAATATGGTTTTATTTATCGGAACGCGCCCTCCTTCCCTTACTGGAACTGGGAGAGGTTCTCTGCCGAGCTTGGAGCTGATGGTATCACAGCCAGACGGTTTCATTAAATGCACAGACGCCGCTGGGCCCTGCCAGGGGCAGAAGGCAAAGGGCTCAGGGCCAGCCCTGCCAGGGATGGTGCACAGAAGGGGGAGCCCTGTGCCAGAGAGGCTCTCCCCAGGTGGGGGTGGCGAGACATGGTGGCATTTCTCCTGTGTCCTTCCTCTGCCAAGGGCCTCCCATTGCCTTCTTCTACCCCCAGAATCGGAGCCAAAACCAATTTCCTGCAGGAAGCCCTCCATGATTGGCTGTACTGTGCTTTTGTGCCTGAGCCAATGGGCTGGCCCTAAGCTGGTGGCTATTTCCCATTAGCCTAAACCAGCATTGGTCAGCTAGTGGGTACCCATGGCTTCTGTCCTTTCGTTTAGATGCCCTCAATCTTACACTTAGATCCTGCTGTCTCCATCCCTTAATGGGAGTCTTGCCGTTGCTCACTTTCCTGTCCTACCTCTCTTATAATCAGTGTCTGCCAGCCACTCTTTCTGCCACCTCCTGTGTGTCAGCTCCTTGGCCTCTTTGTGGCCAGGAAGCCTGCCTTGCTCTTCTCTCCTTTTTGGAAAGTGCTGTTTCCCCATTCCAGCCCCACAGTTGTGTTTCCTGTGTGCATATTCCTGCACTTTTCTGAGGCCTTTAAAGCAGAAGCTGTTGCCCCTAAGGTCGCTGAGGCCCTCTTGAGGTCACACAAGGAGCTAGTGGCGGTGTGGGCTCTGAGTAGGGGGGGCATTGCCCCCAAGCTGATGTCCTGTTGAGAGAAAGCAAAGGAGCTTCTTCCTCCAAGACCTCTGCTCTTCTCCTAATGACACACACGGTCCCATAGGATCTTTTGCATTGGCTTCTGAAGTGTGGCCCTGAAGGGCACATCAGAATCCCCCCGAGAATTTGTTAGAAATGCAAGGACTGTACTTGGGACCTGTTGCATGGAAGTGTGTGGCGTGGGACGAGCAATCCGTATATGCCTTCTAGGTGATTCTGCTACACACTCAGCTTTGAGAACATTGCCTAAGAACTGGCTCCAGTGACACTAACTTGCTTATGAGACTAAGCAGAAATAATGACTTGTGGTTAGGTCTCAGGCCAGTGTGGCTGGCAGGCTGCAAAGGAGTGTGGGGGCAGGATGGAACTCATGCCTCCTACTGCTTAGCAGCTCTTAAGACTGTGCGCAGCTAAACCAGTGCCATCCCTGCATGACCATTGCCTCCTAACCGGTCTTCCCACACTCCTTTCTGCCCCTTCCAGTCTGTTCTCTATGCAGCAGCTGAGGTGAGCTTGCTACAGCAAAGACCCGCTCATGTCATTCTGATGGTAGCCTAGAGACCTAGAGCTCAGCGTCTCTGCCTTGTTCCCCTTTCCTCAAGGAAGCCAGATCATTCCCTAAGACTCTTTGTGGTATTTTGCATCCATTGTTTAAGGCTGTGATCCAAACTGTGATTTTATATTTGTGCTCATATTTGACATTTTGCTTAAATTGTGTTCGGAGCCCTTAGCCTTGCATTCAGAAGGCACTCAATAAGTGCTTGTTGGTGAATGAATGAATGAATTGATCATATAGGCGCTCATTTCCTCCAGCTGGATCTTGCTTCACATGGTGAACCCAGGAAGCAGTGCAGAAAGGGATGCTGTCTGGGTGTGGTGATCACTTATATATGTACCTGGGTCCCATTTTCCCCTGGTCGCTCAGCAGCTGGCCTCATAGAGGGACTGGGAGTCTCCTAGAGAAAATGGGTTGTGGCGTGAAAGCTGTTGCTCCAGAGTGGCAGCCACAGTCCTCGTTCAACTTTGTAGCCTATGTAACTCCTGAGAAGGGGGCGCTCATGATCCCTACTGTGGCCTGTTTCCCTTCCCTTCCTGGTCCACACAGATCCCTATGCGATCGTCTCCTTCCTGCACCAGAGCCAGAAGACCGTGGTGGTGAAGAACACCCTAAACCCCACCTGGGACCAGACTCTCGTCTTCTATGAGATCGAGATCTTTGGCGAGCCAGCCAGTATTGCCGAGCAACCGCCCAACATCGTGGTAGAGCTGTACGACCATGACACCTATGTGAGTGTGCCCCCTTTGCCTCTCTCTGCCACTCACTGCAGGGAACCAGGGAGGGACATGCTGCGACTGCTGGGTCTTCATAGACTCTGGACTTTCCCACTCAGCTGGATACTCCCAAAGGCTGGGACTGGTACCCCTTAGTTTGTAGAGTAAACTTGAAAAATATTTTAAAGGAATTAAAAATGTACTGTGCTCCATGCTAGACATTACTAATGCAGAGAAAGGGGACATATCTGGAAAGAATGCTTGGCTGCAGGTCAGGAGCCTTTGCTTTTTCTGTCTCTATCATGCTTCTCTGTTCCTGGGCTGATCCCTTCTCCTCTTCAAGTGCTGTGTTGATTCTACAAACATTTATCAAAGACTTGTTTTACTAGGCTGAGTGATCCCTTGCTTGGGGTTCTTTTGTCTAGGTGGGAGCTCATATAGGGTAGAGAATCCACTACGTGAAACAGTGTGTCCCTAAGAAGCACGTAACTCTGTGGCGCAGGCAGGGCCTCCTCACAGAGCTGGCTACCAGAACTTCTTGTAATGATGGAGATGCTCTATAGCTCTGCTGTCTAGGGTGGAACTGCCAGCTGCATGTGACCCTGGAACACTTGGAATTGGCTAGTTCACACTGAGAAGCTGAGTTTTACATTTCATTGAGATTTAAGGAATTAAAATGTGAATTTAAATAGCTGTGGGCGGTTAGTGCTGCACTCTTGGGCAGTGCAGCTCTAGAAGTTTCTGAGGAGGGAGAGCTAGCATTGGGTTGGATATCAGGGAAAGCTGAGGGGAAGCCAAAGGTCTGGAAGGAGACATTGGATGGCAGTGTTGGGGAAGACAGAGGTGGAAGCAGAAGGGCATTCCAGCACAGCGTGGGGGTGACTGGGAAGCTGTGAGGCAAGGGGTGGGTAGACTGAAAAGAGAAGGGACTGTGAGGCCGGGATGACAGGGAGTGATGGGCTCAGAGCAACATTTTATGAAGAGGAAGTTTGTTTCTACTAGAAGAGATAACTGGGCATGTTGCAGAGATGCTTGGATGGGGTAGGCAGTGCCTGTGGGATGAGAGGGGGACAGAGTTTGGATGTAAAAGCCACAATTGGCTGTTTACGATGCCCTACTCTGGGCAAGGTGTGAGGGCCCGCGAGGGTGAAGCAGAAGCTGGCAGTAGGTACCACAGGTCTGGGCAGGAGAGGTCACTTGGGGGCTCTTGGAGGGAAAAGCTGGGGTTGTGGGGGATTGAGCAACTGGAGGGAATCTAGTTGGAACCGTATTGAGAAAAGTTCAGGGCCTGCCACCTTTGGGTGCAAGAGGAGGGGGAAAGTGAGAGGCTTGGTAGGGAGCTAGGAAGAGGACTGAGCAGAAAGGGCAGGGGCCCAGGCTACAGCAGATCTCTGTGTGGGTCAGCCCACTCACACCTAGTCATGACAGCTCTTTCTGGAAATGTCTTCCAAACTGTGTTCCTTTCTCTCTCATCCCACTGCCATCCCCAACCCAGGCCTGGACTTCTTTGCCACATGCTTGATTAGCCCACACAAAATCCCTTCCAAAATCCTCCAGCTTCCTTGTTTTAAAATGTTGCCCCAAACCCATCACACCTTGCAGCCCAGGACCTGGGAAGGACCTAGGAAGGAAGGACAGTGGCCTATTTTGGGTGAACAGTGGGCTCCAGAGTCTTGGAGGTCAGCTGGAGTTGTGCCCAGTTGTGTTTATCTGTTCAAAGAAGTCTGCCCCTGTTGGGCAGTGACCATTGTGGTAAGCTCCTGCTATCCTGCCTGTCCAGACTCTCTGCCAGCCCCACTCCTTCTCTGGGACTTAGAAGCTAAAGAGAGAACATCTGGCCCAAAGTCTTCACTCTGAATGACTGGTGCTTGACTGTCACCCATTGGTGTGGACATATATGCAAGAGCTGGTAGCCATTCTAGGATGGTTTCAGTGTGACTGCAGTCAGGCTGCTTCCCAGCTTCTGCTCTGGGTGAGGTGTGAGGATGTGTGAGGGCCACAGCCACTATCTGGCCGAGATTCCGCTCTGTTCATTGTCCCTAGGGCTATGAGGGGTGAACAGTCTCCATCAGAGGTGAAAAGGGGAAATGGTCCATTTAGTGGTAGAGGAGAGATCAGCTAGTGGGCTGGAGTAGAGATTACATAGATAGGGAGCAAGGCAGGGAAGGAGAGGTATGCAGTGTGCAGTGAGAGCCTCCACTGTCTCCACAGAGGAGAGTTTGAACTGTGTCCTCTGGGCAGCAAGCAGGGTCAAGGTTCTTAGGTAAAGGAATAATCTAGTGAAAACATCAGTTTAACAAGATTCGCTTAATCTGGTGACCATGATCACAGTGTCCCCATTTGGAAGGTGGGAAAATTTATGGGTGAAATGAACAGTCAGGAGATGCAAAAGTCCCTGAGAATATCAAACACATATATAGCTGAGGGCATTTGGGAAACTGCTTGTCTGATGTCAAATGGGGTCAGAACTGAGTTAAATTAAAGCAAGGTGACGTAAGTTGGATGTACAGAGGGACATCTCAACCGTGGTAGAAATTCAAACCTAGCGGAGTGGTTAGGGGTGCTCACATCCTGCTCATAAAGGGAGTGGTGGTTGCTGTTTTGCTCAAGAGGACACTAGCCTGACTTCTGAAATCCTTGCTAATCTAGAAGGTGGGAATGCAGGCTTGGAGGTCTCTCAGAGGGCATTTGGAAAACTGGGCAGGAGATACCCTGATTGTTCTTCCTCTATGCTTGATCTAGGGTGCTGATGAGTTTATGGGCCGCTGCATCTGTCAACCAAGCCTGGAACGGATGCCCCGGCTGGCCTGGTTCCCACTGACAAGGGGCAGCCAGCCAGCAGGAGAGCTACTAGCATCGTTTGAACTTATCCAGAGAGAGAAGGTGAGATTGGTCCTCACTAAGGCACGTGAAGCCCAGGCAGGGGATACATGGCTTACAAGGGTGGGGTGGGGATAGGCAATTGGGACTGCTGATAGACACTTTTCCACCAGGGCTGGTGCTCAGTGGTCCCCTTTGATATTCAAGCGTCCTGCTGAGAGACCCACTTTGTCCATCTTTTCTGAATCCAGTTCAGAACACAATGCACTATTGGGTAGAATGTTGGGATCTGGGATGTTCGAGTCCTCTGGTTACTAGAGGTTCTTTCCCAAGTCATTACTGAAATGATTTCTGAAAGGAAGGAGTATGGGTTAGTTTTCCCCTTGCTAGGACAAAATGCCTGACACCTACAATTTAAAGGAGGAATGGTTTATTTGGCTCATGGTTTCAGAGGGTTCAGTCCTAGTTGGCTGGATCCCAGGCAAAAGCAGCGTGACAGAAGGACCTGGTGGGGCAGACCTGCTCAATTCATGGTGGGCAGCTGAAAGGAGAGTAGATTGTAAAGAGCACCAGAGAGGAAAGGGACAGGAGCCAGACATAGTCCCTGAGGTCATGCCTCCATGGACCTCTCAGACACACCCAAAAGGATGCTTTACTAATTTGCTAGGTGCCTTTAATCCAGGCAACTTGACAATCATAATTCATGTTCACAGGGGGCCTCTTTTCTGGTGAAGGGGGAACTCTAGGAACAAGACATGGTAGGATCCTGGGTCCAGTGCTGGCTCTTCCATGGCCTAGGTGTGTGACTCTGGGCAGTCAGGGTCCTGCTGTAATGCAGGAGGCTTGGGTTACAGCTCTGGCTCTGACCCTGTTCCTGGTATATGAGCCCCAGTATGTAAACAGACAGAAAGAAGGCTGCTATGAGTCAAGTGTCTGGTGGGGCCACAGCACACTGCCAATTTAGCTGCCCCTGTGCCCCTCCCTTTCCCTGAGTCTGTGCCCCACTCCTGTTCCTGGGCATATACCTTGGTGTAATTTCATGTGTTTGTCTGGTTAGGGCAAAACAAGGTAGCTGGACCTTGAAAGACAAACACATGACTAAAAGCCCTCTTTTTCTTCACCTAGCCGGCCATCCACCATATTCCTGGTTTCGAGGTATGTCTTTTACTTTTCTTCTTTAAGCTGATTACCAGTTTCCCTGTTTGCAGCACCCTCCAAGATAGGAAGGGGACCAGCAGCTCCTGTCTCCATCCTGTCTGGGTCAGGGTGAGGGAGGTGCTGGGGCCCCATCTTACTGACAGGATCCTTGCCCAGTTCAGATCTTACCTGTCCTTCTTCCTTGAGAAGTCTGAGACTACTGAATTGCAGATACCTCCTGAATGTCCAGCCAGTGGCTCTTGGCTGTGCTGTGCATTCGAACACCTCGGGCAGCTTTGAAACTCACCCCAGTGTCTGGGCTCTGCAGGCCCCACCCCAGACCAAGCAAAATCAACTTTTAGGGTGCATCCCAGGCCTTGGTGTTTTCTAACACTGCCCAGGGGCTTTTAATATGCTCTTTGGGCTAAGAACCACAGACTTAGCCTCGTGATTGAGAAATATGGTTCCTCCCAGCTGCCCCAGCATCATCTGGGTATTGTTAGAAATGCTGATTCTCGGGTCCCACGTCAGATGTTCTGGCACCAGTTCCGAGGGTGCAGCTCACACCTTGTGCTTTCACTACCCTCCAGGGTCTTCTGGTGCACACTGAGTTTCAGAAACTCTTGATTTACACTGAATTTCTCAACTTCTCACGTGACCCTGTATCTCTTCTGTACCAGAGAGAGGGTCTTTGTCTTTCACTTCTTGCCCTCCGTCTTCATCCTGGGAGTCATAGAAAACTTTGACCTTTGTCTGGCACCGGGCTTGTTTGATGCATTATACAAATGCGGACCAGGCTCAGCTGTGGCTGTCGGGCTCTGTTTGGACACCTCATTGGCTGTACGAGGTTTCGACAGTTCTTCCCACACAAGGCCTTCTTTGCCACCCCGTCCCACCCACCCTTGTTTCTCCCCTGGCTCCTGCTGCTCTTCTCCCTGTCCTGCCTGAGCTCCAGCTCTCAGTTCTGCCAGCCCTGGAGACTTCTCAGCTGTTCTCAGGTCCTCAAGTCCACAGGCCCTGGTGGGCAGCTGCCAAGAACTGACTTCCTCCTGGAGCTGCTGCACAGGCTCCCAGGCCCTTGTCTCTCACTCTCCCGACTCCTGTCTCTTCTGGAGCTACCTGGGCTCCAGGCTGGGGTTCAGCCTTTCCCACGAGTTGCTTTGGCCACAGGTGCAGAGCACCTTCTTTTCCAGGGAACTCATGGAGAGCACAGCTGGGGAGCATGTCTTCCTTACCCTTGATGGCAGATTGCTGGTGGTCCCTCTTAGGGGCAATGTCTTGTATGCTGATCTCTGGCCCACCCTACAGCTCTTGGTTACTAATGGGGAACTTTTACCTCCTCTGCTCCATACCATCTCCTGGATTGCAACATCTCACGATTGTGTTCCAGGTGCAGGATACATCCAGGATCCTGGATGAGGTAAGCTGGACTGAAACTGTGGCCTGCGGCTGGGTGTGGGTGATAGGGAGATTCAAAGGGAGAGGAAAGCCAGCCTCTAAGCAGGTGCCCCAAAGCCTTCCGGTCCATGGTGCCTAGCAGTCTCTTATCACAGGGAGACCTGTGTAGATTTTCTTCTGCATGGTATGCATGGTGAATCTGGGGCTGCATAGGGTCTGTCCTGGAGTGACTCTTTCCTCAGAGGCTTGCTGCCCTCTTGGGGGCACAAACAGACTCATCCCAACTACTTAGACAACAATATCTGGTTGAGCATCTGACAACAAAGATTAACATGCTCAGGAGGAGCCACAGTAGTCAAGGAAACCTTCAGAAGGAGGTGGGAAAATGTCTTTGGTCCATAGGGCCATGGACCAGGGCGGGGCCTGGCTAGTTTGGGAGAAGGAGTGGGTCCTGGATTCCTAGGGACTAAAGAAGTTTGGAGTTACATCTCCGTGAAGCAGGTCACATCCTTTGGGGTGAGAAGAATGTTCCCTTGCAGCCTTCTGTGCATCTATAAGCAGATGGTCATGAGTGAGTTGGGTCAGAGGCCCTGGCGGAGAGACAGGAAGAGGAGCCCTGGACAGAGGGACATTTAGGGGAAAGGCAGCTTCTTCCTGCCATCAGGGAATCCCCAAGCTGGGAACAGACACCGTTTGACATTTTCAGTGCAATTTGGGTTTGCAGCTCAGGATTAGGATGTGGGATCCACAGGCCCCGCACCCCTTACCTCACTTCCTTTCCCTCCCAGACTGAGGTGGGGTCCGCCAAGTGAGCTGGCCGTAATTGCGCCTGACAGGCAGCCTCCTGCTTCTGGCTGCAGTTGCGAAAGACTGCCGATTTGGAAAGAGAGACAGAGTCCTGTCCAGGGAAGCAGCACGGAGCCCTCACTCTTGATTGAGAGCACTCGGTGGCCAAAACCCACAGCCTACTCCGAAGAAGACCCAGCCCAGGGATGAGTTATTTAAAAAAAAGTTAAAATCCTTAGTAACTGGATTTGTCATATGTAACAGATTCTGAGAGCAGGGCTCTGGCTGTGGTCTGGTTGTCAGAGAGCAAATCAGAACTATGAGTTTCGGGCCAGACCCTGAAGAGGCCCACGTGACCTTCACAGGGCCAGCTAGGCAACAGGCTGAGGCCTCATGTGGCCATCGGGGTCAGATGAGAGCAAGCCTGCGGGTCTGCTGGGTCCAGGGCCCTGGTGAACCAGCAGGTTCAAAGGGTCAGAGGACCAATAGGATAAATGGGGGATCATCTGGTCTGGGGAACAAGCCCACAAGATGTCTTCGAGACTGCCTGCATCCCCAGGGGTCCCACCCAAACCTACTTCCCTCGCACTTGAAGCCTAAGTTTTTGCTAAGATCCTGGGTTCTGTGAGCAGCCTGATGCCCCAGCAGGCTTTTCTGTCTTTGCTGTGGTCAGGCTCCTGCCTTGCATCTTCCATTCTGCCCCTTCTGGACACCGGGCCTTGTGCCTACCAAGTGTGCTCCAGCGTTCCCATTGGCGGTAGGAGCCTTGCAGCCTGGGAGCCTGGAAGGGTGCATGGGTGTGTTAGGAAGCTATCTGGCTGCAGCGGGTGTGAACTGGGAGGTGAGGACCCAGGAAGAGACCAACCAGGAGGCTTGGAGACAGTTGCAGAGAGGCCAGAGGAACGGATGGGGCCAGGGAATCTGAAGGCTGGTTTGAGAGTGGCCTTTCCAATGAGGGCTGCTTCTCAGCTAGTATAGAAGAGATCTAGACGTGCCCTGGTGGGGCCAATGTGCCCTTGGAGGAGATGCAGGACTATATGCTTGGGCTGAGGGCTCTCAGAGTAGGGAAATGGTATTGGTTTCCTGGAAGGGATGACCCTGAGCTGGAGTTTGCAGCAGGGCTTGGCACATAGAGTGAGAGAGGGGGCCCAGTTTGGTAAGCAAGATTTCCAGACACCATGCTGTCTAGAACAGTTCTTGGTGGGGTGCTTGGTGGGGAAGTGGACTCAAGGGTAGTTGCTTAGAGGCTTTGCCAGTGGCTAATGTCCGGGAGGCCTGGACCCTTGCACGGAGGGATACAGAAGGAAGGGCTCTTCCTGCTCTCTGGCCTGTTTGTCTTTGTCTTTCCCTCTCTTTCTGAGCCTCTTCCCACCCTCCCTTCGGTCTCACCCTTCCTCTGTGTGTTCCCTGGCCCATCTCCCTCTTTCTCCCGCCTGTTCTGAGTCCTCGTCTCATTTCTTTTCCTTTTTGTCTGGAGAACAAAGGCGGTCCACGCTGCCAAGGGGAATGAGTTCAAAGAAACTGCAATTTTAGATTTTCTGAGAACTGGAGAGTGTGTGCATGCACGCGTGAGTGCGTGCCCATGCGTACACACGCGGGAACACGCATGCATGCACAGTCGGCAGGAGAGGCACAGGTGGGTTCCTCACTAACCACGTCTCCTAAGATGCAGAACACATGTACAGGAAGACCCCTCCCCCCAGGGTGTGCAGTCCTGACCATTTTGGGAGGCGTGATTCTGCCTTCTCTCCTGTTCCTGGCAGGGGTGCCTTTGTAGAAGGGATTACATGTTTTGTGGCTCTGTTCACCTCAGTTCAGGGGCCAACCAGATGTCACCCATCCACCCTTCCAAGCCCAGGCCACAGATGTACCCGAGGTGCTCTCCTGCACTCCTACATCCACTGGATACAAAAATTTGGTGTTTTGCAATCAGGAAAATAAGCCCAGTGGTCCCCCATCCCCCCTACTCCTCTCCCAAGGCCTTAATTTGAAACACTGTTTTTCCTGGGAAGTGTAATTAGAGCAACATGTTGTTCCTAACGAGCTGGGTGGGGCAGGCAGACAATGGAGCCCTCCCAGCCCGCCTGGCTGCCCCCTGCGTGGAGCTCCCCTAGGAACCAGGATGTGAGGTGAGGGACTATGGGATACTGGTGCTAGGGTCGTGGAGGTGGCTGGAGAAGCTTGTGAACACTTCTGCTGTATCTGTCTAGTCAAGTGTCACCTAGACAATGGGGGAAGCCATACCATGACCCAGGGCTGTGAATCCCCGTGCCTAACCGACCATGGGACACCAGAGCTGAAGAATGGCTTCTGCTTTGATGGGGGAGAGCTTTGTTCTTATGATCTGAGCCATCTTGCTCAACAACCTGCCCCCTGTAAACCCAGGTCTGCCCTGCATCCAGGGTGGGCAAGGCAGGGGCAGTCAAATGTAGCTTCCTCTAACCAGGCTTATGGCATATGGTTGCCTTTGAAGCCTGTGACCCTCGGAGTTCCAGTCACCCATACGACAGTGAATTAGATGTTCTGGTCACATTCATAGGCTACAACCAGGCTCTGTCTGACAAAGCTGCTATTGCTGATAAACAGTATAAGCCCCAGTCAGTACAGCTGTCTTGGGTGGAGGGCGCCATGATCCTAACGCAGGACTCCCATGTGTGGGTTTAAAAGATGTGAGAGAGTAGGGTTATGGGATGTTTTAGGGGTGTTTGGGGTGCTATTCTGGCAGATGGACTGCTTAAACTCGACCCTGAAAGCAGTGCTGGATTTGGAAAAGCAGCAAGGGAAGACCATTTGGATGGGGAGCTGTGAGCAGGCATGGTAAGGGGTGGCTGGGGGGAGACCCCAAGGAATGGCAGATTTATTATTAGCCTGGTAAGGCAGACTGGAGAGACATGTATGTTGGTACAGGGCCTTGCGAGCTTGTCTTCAGCCCACCCTCGGCTTTCCCAGGCTGGTCTCTGTCTCCATTGTAGAAAGAGGATGAAGAGTCCACAGAGGTACAAAGTTTGGCAGAAGAAAGCAGGACAAAGCCACTCTGAAGAGTGGGGTCCCCAGAGCTGAGTAACTGCTGCGTGTGGGGCAGCAATCTTATTTATGGGGTAACAGAGTCCCAAGGCCTATCTCATCCCTCCCAGATGGCTGTTTCTGATTGGGTATCAGCTCATTGTTACTGGTCTATAGTGAAAGTCTTGGGAGAGGGTGTGAAAAGTCTTATTTTTGTCTGTCCTTTGGGAACAGCTTGGGAACAAAGGGGAACTTAGCTAATCTCTGAGTATATGTGGCCTACGTGCTAACTGCAGACAGTCTAGGTTGACTTCCTCTCAGTCTCTTCCTCTCTCATTCCTCACATTATCCCTGCCTGTTGGGGTTTTGCCCCTCCATCTCCCCTCTGAGAGGGCTGTCCCGCTGCTGTGGGAGTAGGGGTGATGACTTCTCTGGCTACTTAAGGCTGATGTAGGGGCAGGGAGTGGTCTCTCAGAGGTTGGTCCCTGGTCCCTGGTAGAAGTTCGAGAAAGCGTCATTGGCAGCTCCGTCTGAAGGGCCGTCTGCATCTGAGATAAAATAGGAGAGACAACCGAGAAGGGTGCAAACAGGTATAGCAAAGAACGGCAACCAATTGTCCCAAGATGGGGAGAGCCATGGGAGACAGTTCTTCTGAGGAGTCTCTGCTGTTGGATTCCTTGAATGACGGGTTTTAGTCTTGCTCTAACACCCAGGCAGAGGGGATACATTTTTTGGTGAGGGAAGTGCATGGGGTCTTCCAGAGAGAGGAAGACAGGTATGACCTTCAGAGCCTTCCCTGCTGGGAGTCCATCTGTCTACACAGCTGGGTCCACCAGTAACTCTTGAGGGGAGAAAATCTCCACAAGACTAGTCTCGGAGGAAGCAGGATTTGGACCTGGAGTTTTTGTCCCTACATTGGCACCGTTTCTTTCTTTTAAAAAAGATTTTTATTATTTATGTTTGTGATACATAATACATTTATATGGGGGAATTGGTATATATATGTATATATAAATGTATTATGTATCACAAACATAAGGATATATATATATTTATATATATATATTTATCATTTTTAACCCCCACCACGCTGTGCCCCTCTCTCCTACCCTCAATCCTCTCCATTTCCACAAAGTTTACCTCCTTGTTCCCTCCCCTATTTCTTTTATTTATCCACCCCTTCTCCCATCTTTCTATCTTCCTGCCCCCCTTTTCCTTCAGTTACCCATTCATTATCGTTTCTTATTAGATGGGGATATAACTTATCCTGGCGCACAGAGGTGTTGGTTTGAGCAGTCAGGTGAACACCGAGGTGGGACACAGTGGTGAATACAGGTGTCAGTGGGACTAAGTACAAGTGACTATGGGAGCCATGGGGGTGCTTAAACCAAAGCTCAGTGCACCAGGGAAGGTTTAAATGGACATCTGAAGTCCAAGCAGGAGGCAGCCAAGTGAAGTACCTTCCAGAAAGAGGGACCGGTGAGCCTCAAGCCTGAACGCTAAGACGACAAGGTGCCTCCTGCCCGCTGCTGTGTGCGGGAGGGCACAGCTGAGCATATCAGGGAGGTGGTTGTCACTCTCTGGGATTTTGGAGAGAAAGTTTATCTGGTAAGAGATGTGCTCAGAGAAGTTAACTGGAAGGAACTGTAAGACAAATAGTCTTGGGGACTGTGTCACAGTTCGCATTTACCATAAGTAGGTGGGGAGGCTTTCAGGTTTTCGTCGGAGGGGACATTTTTAGAAAGCTGTCCTTTCCTAAGCACAACCACAGCGTGTGCTGGCTGTTGGAAGTGGTTGTGCAAAATGGATTGCAAGGAGACAAACTAGGAGGGTGCTGCTGAATCCAGGTGAGAGAGTGCTGGCTTGACCCAAGAAAGAAGACAGGCAGGTGGGCATTAAGGCACTCAGGGACATGATGGCCAGTGCTTGGTAATGAGTCGGATGTGAGACACGTTGATGAGCGGAGAAGGAGGTACCGGCAGCCTGTGTTTTGCTTTTTGTTTTTGTTTTTTGGTTTGGTTGTCTAGGTAAATGTTGGGAACAGTCTCTGAGATGACATTTGAAGGGAGCAAGTTTTGGGAGGGGAGGATGAGAAACCTAGTTTTAGGTAAGCTCAATGGGAGAGGCACTTGGATGCGGGGAGGCATTGAGCAGACAGGAATGGGGGTTTGGGGCTTGGACGAGATGACCAGGAGCAGAAAGCCTGGAGGGATAAGGAGGCCTGGCATTGCAGGGCTGGTTGGAGGAAGGGGTGGTGGAGGCTGCCAGGGAGGCTTGGCACCAGAAACAAGAGGAGCCAGCAGTGGCAACCAGGAAGATGGTTTTAGGAAGCATGCTGAGGTCAGCTGCGGGGGCGAGGGAGGTGAGAACCCGCAAGTGTCATTTGGGATGAGTTACTGGGAGGTAATTGTTGATTTTGGATAGGGAAGTTTCCAGGGACGGGGAGCAGGGGGCAGCAGCAGAGGGCAGAGAGCAGCGAGGGCGGAGAGGTGGGGATGGAGACTGAAGAGAGAAAAGAGAGGAAGAGGCTGCGGAGGGGGCGCAGAGCGGAGGTGTGGATAGATTTGAAAGATATGGGTTGGGGGAGGAAGAGACCCAGGAGCTAGAGTGAAGAACTGGGGAGGCCCAGGTGAGACGGTTGGTTCAGGGAGCCCGAGGGCATTGAGGACTAGGCCTGCAGCACAGTTCCACCGAGAGAGGCAGTGTGCTTTGCATAATACTGGGGACAGAGGACTGTGGTGGCATTTTGCAGGCTGGGTGGAGGGGACACAGAGATCGGGATCTCAAGGAGATGGCAACAACTGGCCTGGGAGAAGAATATCCAGGGACCCCTGGGGACTTCAGTGCGGGCAGAGATGGCCATGGGATGGGTGTGCTGGCCTCGTGCTGGAGAAGTTGCACCCCATCATCCCTCTAACCTCTGCCTCTGCTTCTCTTCCTGCTGCCTCGGCCGGGCCTGGGTCTCCGCAGCTGTGCGCTCCTGCTTTCTTCCTCCAGGGCCTTCTCCAAACGGTACCAGCGCTTAGTCTGCGCGACGGTTTGTTCATGTCCTCCACAGCGAGCGGGGTCGTGGTGAGGGGAAACCGGTTCTCAGTGTGCAGAAAGGACATCAGCGTGCGGAGTTTGAGGGGGCCTGGAAGGAAGGATGATGTGTGGAAATGTGGGCAGAAACAGACACAGCCCAGAGTGTGGTGCTGGAGAGGACACAGTGTGCAGGAAATGTGTTGAGTTTTCCTTGGTGAGCCTAGACGGAAGTTGGGAGAAAGATCATTCCTCCTGCCTCCCCTCTTGGGGGCGTAGGGCCGTCCCTTCGCTTGTCTCTTTCTTTTTCCATTTTTTTGTCGTGGGCTTTTGCGTTGGCCTTGCTGTGGCTGGGGAATCAGCCACGGGAGGCCATGAGCAGGCTGCCAGTGGGCCTTGAAGCACAGTCCTTCGAGAGGCCGACCCTGCTCATGACCATGGAGGACGTCAAACCAGGGGTCCCCTTAGCAGGCCCCTGCTGCAGTAGCCACGCAGGCTGTGGAGCATCTTTGGTGTGATGTGCACAGCACCCCCCGAGTTGTGTGCCCTGGCACCCCAGGCAAGACTCCCCCTGAGCTGGTCAAGGGGGTCAGTTTCCCACAGGTTGTCACTGCAGCTGGGTTTTGGGGGAATAGACACGCTCCTATTTTGTGTTGTGGTAACTGGGTTTCTAGGCCTGAGTTTCTTACTGCTATAGGTTAGCAAAGTGTGGTGTCATCAGTGTTTCAGTGGACAGGAAAGATGGCTGGAGCTGGCTGCCAAGTTTCATGGAGACAGGAGAAAGCTGGTGTTTTTCTCTGCTCCAGGTCCTCTCACAGTCTGGGTCAACTCATCTGTAGATAGGTGTACCTGCCATTCTTTCAGAAGACACTTGGAGAATGGTTCCAATGATTCCATTATCTGTTAAATGAGATTATGTGAATACAGCTCTATAAAGAGTGCAACACATCCATTTAAATCATAGTTAACATTTTCTAAACATCAGCGCCTCCATGTATGGATGTGCAGGTTGGGCACTGCACAAGGGCACTGAGTCTAAGTGGTATGATTTCTTGCAGACACTATATATTTGTATTCATTATAAAACTTTTCCAGTAGGTGGCAGCACAGTGTCTTATCCTAATAAATTTATAAACTGATACTTTTCTAAAGAGTCTTAAGAAAAAAGGACATCTTACTCTATTGACAACCAAGTTGTCACTAGCAGTACTAGTAAGAGTTTACTTGTATTCCAGACACTTCTAAGTGCATAGGTATTAACTTCAGTGCTTACTAACCATTAGAGGTTGATAACTTTTATACTCATTTTATAGATTTAAAAAAACCCTGGGCTACAGAGAGGTAAAGTAACTTATTTGGCTTCATGAATGTGGAAGTAGGATTCACACCTAGATCCTGGCTTCTCACTATGGCTGTCAGAGTTGACTAATTTGCCTCCCGTACTCCTTCTCCCAGTAGTTCTTGGTTATTGGGATTCCTGCCCAAGCTCCTGGCAGACCCTTAGCAGGCTGGAGTTGGTACGTGCCTTGTTATCTCTGTGGTGATGAAGGAGCTTCCCCAGGGGCACGCTTTGGTGCTCTGAGAACCATGGACACATGTCCCTTCTCTCATTTGTCATTTGCTCTGATCTTTCTGGTGTAGAGTGAGCACACTGTGTTCTCACAGGACAGGTGTGAGATGTGGAAGTTTGGGACTGGGAGGTAGCAGGCTGTGGCTGTGGGGGATGGGAGCCCAGTTGGGTCTGAGCCAGGGGGTGAACCTGGCTGGAGGGAGGGCGAGTGGTCCTTGGGGCGGAAGCAGGTGTGCCTGGGTGAAGTGGGCACCATCGTGCATGCGTGTTTGAGGGTGTGAGTGTGTGTTTTGGCAGGGGAGGTGATTGGTTCCCCAGAGCCTGCGCTGTGAGAGATGGGTGACCCAACCCTGGAGGAAGGTGGTTGAGTTGTGATCTTGGAGAAGATGGGGCTTGGTGAAACTGATGTGGCTCTATCACTTCTGCCTGCCTCTTTGCCCACTCTGGGTCTTTGCCCATTTCTCTGTCTCTCACTGCGTGTCATTTCTCCCTGTCCCCCTTGTCTTTCTCGTCTCTTTGGCTTGGTCTTCTTCCTCCCACATTAGTCTCTGTTCCATTTGCTGTCCTGTGCAGTCAGAGGACACAGACCTGCCCTACCCCCCGCCCCAGAGGGAGGCCAACATCTACATGGTTCCCCAGAACATCAAACCAGTTCTCCAGCGCACTGCCATTGAGGTGAGCCTGGCTGGGGTGGCAGTGGGGCTGTGAGACACACAAATCCTTTCTCTTCTTAGTCCCAGCCTTCTCCAGGGCCTGGAGCCAACCCAGCCACTCCTCACCCTATGTCCCCAGATCCTGGCGTGGGGCCTTCGGAACATGAAGAGTTACCAGCTGGCCAGCATCTCTTCCCCCAGCCTTGTGGTGGAGTGTGGGGGCCAGTCGGTCCAGTCCTGTGTCATCAGGAACCTCCGGAAGAACCCCAATTTTGATGTCTGCACACTCTTCATGGAAGTGGTGAGCCTCATCTCCCTTCTGTCCTCACAGATCCTGGAGCTTAGTGTATCCCCATGGTCCAGGCAGCCTGAGGGTTGAGCTGCAACTCCCTGAGGGATCCTGGGTGGCTCACAGCCACCTCTCCCCCTCACTTTCCTGTGATGATGGGAGAGAAATTCATGCTGTCTCCCCCTTGGAAGACTTTAGTCCTTTGTGCAACATAAACAGTTTGCCCTCCCCTTTCAGTCCCGGGTGAGCAGAAGCTTTCAGGAGCCCCTCTGAGGCTGGATTACCTCCCAGGACAGGTTTCGGCCTCCCCACCCCCACTTCCTTCAGAGATCTGCCAGGGCTCACCTTCAGGGTCTCCTCCCAAGCTCTCCTGGCCCTGTCCTGCCCCAGTTGAGGCCCCTCAGGAGCTCACCCCCTCAGCCCTCAGGCCCCCCAGCTCTCTTCAGCTCTCTGGGCTGCCTAAGCCTAGTGGCCGGTGTAAGGCAATTCTGAGGAAAGGAAAATGGTTTGCAAGATGAAAGCGCTATAGAAATTCCAGGCCCAGTGGCTGTCAACAGGAGCCTCCTCTTGGCTGAGCAAAAGCTGCCACTGAAGGAGAGCATATAAATTATTTCAAGTTGTGTTCAAAGTGCTTTTGGGGTGAGGGGAGAAGAATCTGTGTCTGCAAGCCAACTCTTGAGTATCCACTTGGGGGGGACTGTCTACAAGAAATGTTGAGCCCTGGGCCAACTCTCCTCTCTCTCCCCAGCCAGCAAGGGTTCAGGGAAAGTAGATTCTGCTTCCCCTCAGGCTGAGCCAGCTGGGCTTGGAGGGTAAAGCCTTGGGGAGGAGCCAGCCTCTGCATATAGCAGTGAAGAGGCAGACAGAAAGGTGTGTGGCTTCCACCCCAGTGGCCCGCTGCTGTGCTCAGTGACCCGCCATTTTGGATTTCCAGCTGTTGTGGATTGTCTGTTGGCTTAGTCATTTTGTATTCCTTTGGCCTGTCTATAAAGGGCCTCCCTTTCTCCCTTGTAACTTCCAAGATGGGCCTAGGCTGGTGATCAGAGCTTCCTTCCTCTTCTACCTAGATGCTGCCCAGAGAGGAACTCTACTGTCCTCCTATCGTGGTCAAAGTCATCGATAACCGCCAGTTTGGCCGCAGGCCTGTGGTGGGCCAGTGCACCATCGGCTCCCTGGAGAGCTTCCTCTGTGATCCCTACACATCAGAGAGTCCATCCCCACAGGGCCACCCAGGTAGAGGGAAGAGGGCCAGGGTGGGGGCTCGGGCACACACACTTCCCAGCTGGGGTGCATGCATCTCCTGGGGCCTGAGTGAGAAGTGGCTTTGGTTCAGCTAGGCCACTTCCTCAGGCCCTTCTCTTCCTCAGCTGGGTACACCTGGAGCAGGTGACCCATACCTAAGGAGCTGAGGAATGACAGCTTAAGTAGGGGACAGTTACGAGAAGAGTTGAGAGGGAGGGAGGTGACTGCATAGGGAGATACTAGGGAAATGAGAAGGGTGAGCAGAGTAGGAAAGAGTGGGGGAAAGGGAAGAGAGGGAGACAGTGAAGCGCAGAGGCTGAGAGGTCCTGTCACAGCTCCCTTCCTGAGCCCTCACTGCCCTGGATGTGGGTCTTCCTGCAGATGATGTGAGTTTACTCAGCCCTGGGGAAGACGTGCTAATCGACATTGATGACAAGGAGCCCCTCATCCCTGTCCAGGTAGGAAAGACACTGGCTCCATGGGAGAGACAGCAGCTTTGGCACCTTCTCCCTTGGTTCCTCCTATATTGTCGCTGCTTCTCCCCTATTTTGTTGCCATGCAGCCTGCACCCTGCCGGCTGGGACTACATGATGAAGGACCTAAATAGGGGCTTCTTTCTGGTGGAAAGATGGATGTGTGGTCTTCATGGCAAGGCCCAATCATTTACCTGGAAGCAAGTGGAAAAAGAATGAACCCCTGCTCTGGGGGCTGTGATGAGGGTTTTTCCTTAGGGGTCACTCAGTAAACCAGGGTTGGGGAGCAAATGAAAGAGAAGGGAGCCTAGGAAGAAGAGCAGGGAAGCCTTGGGGTCTCCAGCCTCCCTCTCCTCCTCTAGACAGGTGCCTCATCAGGGGTCAGATTCTTCTATAAGCTTGTGCTGGCTGGGACCATGGAGATTGTTTTATATATATATGTGTATATATATATATATATATATATATATATATATATATATATATATATGACAATCATGTTTCTTTCCCTATTCCCCACTCCAGGAAAAGGATGGGAGAGGGACATTATACTCGTGATCTGCAACCCTTGGGTAGGGGCAGTAAGAGCCATCCTTTTGCTATATACTCAGCAACCCATGGCCTGCTGGTGATCTAGGTTCAGTGCTAAATGACATGACAGGAGGTCTGTGGCATATTTTACCCAGGGGGAGCATTCTCCCTCCCTTGGGCTCTGGAGAGGCGCTGGTTCCTATAGGGCTGAGACTACTCAGTGCTTCCCGCCGGAGAGATGGAAAAAGGCCCCCACCATGAACACCAACCTTGAACTTGTCTGTTCAGGTTGTCACCTTCCTCCCTGGGCTTTGTGTGTTGCTGAACTCACAATGCGTGGCACGCCTGGCACCTGGGGCTTTCAGAGCTTCTAAGCTGCCTGGAGGGAGAGTCTCACAATTTACAAAGATAGCACTTGTGTGGCAAGCCCAGGAGTAATGTGTGTTCTGGAGGTCACCAAACAGATCATAACCTTGAGAGCAAGATGACAGAGTTGGGTGCAAGGTTGAGCTCATTACCCTCAAATGTGTTTGTAGAACATTCCTCTGACATTTAGGAGTGATTGCTGCTGCCTTGTTACTCTCTCATCTTGCCATTTGGAGGAGAGCATTCCTGGGGTTCAGTTGGGGGCTTTGTTGTAACCAAGACAAAAAGTCTTTCTTGCCACTGACACTGATGAAGGCATCAGAAGCCCTGAGTTTCCCATGTCCCTGTCCTCTGTGGCTTTCCAGAGCTCTATACCCCATCCACCTACCCAAACCCTTGCTGCTGCAGAAGCCTTTGCCCTTGCTCTCCTGTTCAACTGGCCTTCTTTAACACTCAGTTTAGGTATAGTCACCTCTTTTGTGGTCTTCTCTTTTGAGGAATTTTCCCTGGGTCTTCCTCTTCTACTGCAAGGTCTTGGTCACTAGCTTGCCTTAGGTCCTGTGTGTCTCTGTTAGCTGTTGACATCTTCCTGGACTAATGTCAGGATGACTGGAAATACTTTTTCTTTTCTTTCTTTTTTCTTTTTTTGGTACTGGGGATCAAACTCGTGACTTCATGGTTGCCAGACAGGCGCTTATGCCACTGAGCTAAATCCCCAGCCCAGGATGACTGGAACATCTTCCTCTTTAAATTCTCAGTGCTTAGCGCCGAGAGCTGTTCAGAGAAAGTCCATCTGAATGGGCAGATAGGCACATGGGTGAATGGGTGGATACATAGTTGGGTGGATACATGAGTGAATGGGTGGAGGGATTGGGTGGATGGATGGATGGATGAGTGGGTGGTTGAATGGGTGAGTGGATGGGTAGATGGATGGATGGGTGGGTAGATGGGTATATGAATGGGTATATGGGTGGATAGGTAGATGAATGGATGGATGGTTGGATGGATGATTGAGTGGATGGATGGGTGGATAGCTAGCCCATCGTTGTCTATATAAGTTTGAAGAGAAACCTCTCCTGGCCAGGAGACCTGAATGAAAATTTCAGATAGTTCTGCATGAAATTTAGCTTAACATCCATGCTTGTGCCTTCTGGCCTGGTTGGGTGTTTATAGCTGAATTAGGCAGATAATTTTCCCCAAACACTGGACTGCCTGATGCTGGCTGCTGTTCTCCACCCCCTCATTGGGCCTGTCTGAGACTGTAAGAGAAGTGCAGGGCATGCCCAGAAGGATTTCCGTTCTGTGTGTGCTGCCCTCAGAATGTCTCCAAATTCAGATGAGGAGGGATTATTCTGGGTCCTTCTGGCTACAAGCACAGCCAGAGGCAGACGATGAGGTGGCCTAGCCTGGCCAACCTCCCAGTGTTGACATGAGGGAACTGGGGCTGGGGTCTGAGCCAGAGCCAGGCCTATGCTTTTCATGGGAGCACTTGGCCATGCCAGTTAGAGCTGATGACCAGTCACAGGAGTGGGGATCTGGGAGCTGGGCTCTTGGATGAGTGCCACTGGGGGTGGACTAGCTGCACTTGGACCAAGAGGTGAGCAGGAAGAAGGAGAAAGCCAGACCAGCCTGCCCTGAGGGAAGAGGCTTGGACCCTGCCCTTACTGAGAAATCTGTCTGATAGAGGAGACATAGCCCTATCGTAAGTGAGCAGGGAGACAGTCCAGGTTTCCAGGGTGCCCTGGATCTCTGGGGAGGTCCTCGAGTCTAGTAGCTGATATTGTATTGGGCTTTTTCCCCTGAAATCTATTGATGTGATTTGAATGACCTAGGAAATCTTTCACTTTTGTCTTTCAACTCCTTGCTTCCCCAGCCACTGGCACTTTGGAGGACCAGGTCCCTTGAGGCTGACCGGGGAGGTAGTGAGCTCCAGTTTCAATGGTTTGTGGATAATTTTCTTGTTCCACCCTTTCAGTGCAGACGGGATGAAAGCTTGTCACCTCCAGGTACTGGAGGATAAGAGACCTGATAGAACTGGCTCCTCTTTACCCAACCCATGTTTCTCAGCAACCTGTTTCTTTTCTACAGTTTATGTGCCCTCTGGTTGCCCACTGAGTCCTGGCTATGCTTACAGCCTAGGCGTCTCCCTTCCCCACCCGGCTCACCCCTACTCTGGCTATATTCCGCCTTCTGTCTTTCCCCTTGCTTATGCCGTCTCTCTGTTTAGGAAGCCTTTTCACTCACTATCAGGTAGACAGTGTCACCTGAGACTCTTGATGCTCCGGCCATGGCAGGAGTCAGAGCAGTTCTTAGCTTTCTAGAAGTGTCTTGGTTTGTGTCAAAAGTGGTCAGTTTTGAAGGTGATTCTAAGTGTGTGTGCAAAGCAGCCCCTAGAGGTTTGTTGGTTAGCGCCTGTGTCTGGAGCCGGGGAGCCCCTTGTGGATGGACCCGGCCACTGAACTGTTTCTGAGGTGATGAGGACTGGGATGAGAGCTGTTCCTGCATATTAACTCCAACCTTTGTTGTGGATCCCCTGTCTGCCCTCCATGTAGGCCTCAGACTTATAGCCTGCTTTAATAAAATGAGTATATTCATTTTTCTATGGTAATAAAATTTTTCTTTCATAAAATTTGGAAATTATAAAAAAAAGTGAAAAGAAAACATCTCTAACTGAATGAATTGCTATCAACATATCACCCCCCCCCAGATTTCTCCTTTTGTCCTTGACAAAATTAAGGCCTTTGTTTACTAAACTGTTCGTGTCATTAACTAGTTTTTTGTGTAAAAGTTATTAGGATGGGAAGTAAAACAGTGCACAGGCGCAGCCATTTTCTGTTCAGGGTCTTGAAGCTGCGAGTAGAAATGGTGCCCTCACATCCAGAGTTCACCTCCAGGCACTGAGAAGCCCCGGAGTCAGCTTGGTGTGTCAGGGTGACTCTTGAAGCATTCTGAGAGTCCCCGGGATAAAGGTCTTCTATTTAAGTCTCCAGAGAAGGAGAATTTCTGGGGCAGGAACACAGAGAACACCTGGGAAGTTTAATTGACGATAGGGAGATGAAAAGAGTCTAGCAGATCTCAGCCAAGAAATGCCCTGGGGATGAGATGCTTTATTAACAAGGACACTAACATCTACACCGCTCCTGGCCCTGAGAAATGAGCCTGGGATAAGTATTTAAAGAAGCTGTCCCAAGAAGTAGCTGAGAAAGGCTTCCAGGCTGAGTGGTCTGAGAACAGGCAGATGGGGCTTGGCTGGTAAGCAAAAGAGCTTGGCCAAAGTCTTGGCAGTGGGCCTGTGTGTGTGTGTGTGTGTGTGTATGTGTGTGTGTGTGTTTCCTATGGGGGAAGCAAGGAGACAGGCCTGGCAGGCTGGCATGGAGGAGGCATCAGAAGGTGGCACTGACCTGTTCCCCACACCCATGGGCTGAGGTGCTGGGGCTGACCCGCTCCCAGGCCCCCGGGCTTGAGCTAATTTGGAGCTTGCTGCTCTAGTTATAGTCTCTGGGACACCATGAAGATGGAAACACTCTCCCAGAATTGGAGCAGCAAATTATGCCCAAATCCCAAAGGAGAACGTGTAATTTCTGAAGCTGGACTAGATCTTTGGAGCACTATGTTTAGCTTTATTTTCTCTCCCTGTTGCTCTGGTGAACTGCCGGTTTCCCTCTCATCTTTCTAAAAAAGAACTATATTAAAAATAACAATAAGGCTTCTGTGGGGTTCAGGATGAGAATGGGAGGGGCAAGGCCAGTCTGTCCAACTAGGGGTGCACATGGAGTTCATCCGGTCTATTTTGGGGTTCACACCTTGCACAACAGCACATGGCCCATGGCATTGGCTGGGTGCCCACAGGCCACCCATCCTGCCTCCTGCCCAGGCTTCTGCATCTGCTGCCCCACTCAGTGATGCACCCTCCACAGAGCAGAAGGAGCTCTGTGGGTCCCCAAAGTCTCCCCCAGGTCCTCAAAGGGCTTCTTCCTCTGTGCCCTTCTTGACCATCTGGAAAGTGTCTCCCAGAGCAAGAGAGTCCAGCCCTGGCAGCTCTGGATCCCCTTGGCTCCCTCAGCTCCCCAGCCTCACCTCCTTTTGCTCCCTTCCTGTGACACTGCTTGCCTCTCTGGACTGTTTGCTGTCTCACAAGAGCTGCACTTCTTTCTTCTTTGACTTTGCTAGTCACTCTGTGTAGTGTTCATCATCTGCCAGGACCTCGTCACCTCCTGACTCACTGCAGAGACCTCTGATGTCTTTTCACCCCCAGCCCTGAGTCCTGAGACCTCCTTGGCCCAGAAGGCCAAGAATAAGTTCCCTGTAACTCCCAGAGTTAGGCTAGCAAAGACAGCTAGTGAGGATTTGATGCATAGGTATGACAGGGTTGGACTATAAGACTCTTCAGTCTCCCTGATGCAGGTTTTTGTGGTGCCCATGGTCTTGAAGAGAGAAGACTGAGAAAGCTATGCCTGGCAGAGATGGAGAGCTCAGTTGTTCAGACTTGTCCCACCCTCCACAATGGGAAGTGGGCAAGTCCCTGATACAGGCCATCTCTGAAAAGGCAGGGAAGGCATATGAGAAGTGGCTGAACTGACTGTGCCCAGTGCTATGAGAAAGCAGGGCCCCTTCAAAAAGCTATGGCACACATAGCTTTCATTTCATTCATACACGTTGTTACCCTGAGTGATGGGCTTTGTGCACCTTCTCTAGGTGGGGACATTGGGTCAGAGAGGTCAGAGTGCTTGCCCGAGGTCACCCAGCCTGTGGAACCATGGGTCTAGGCTTGCCTAACTCTGGAGGAGCCCAGGTTACTGCCACATTTATGGCCATGCCCCGGAGAGAGAGCAGAGGGTGCCTGGATGGAGAGAGAACACTACTCTCTTGGGTTTTCCAGTCTTCTCCAAAGTGGATCCTCCAATCCCGTTGCTAACCAGCATGTTTAATTTGTAGCTTGCCGATGGTCTGTCAAGCTTGGGCCCTACTAACATGGCGTCTTCTCCATCCAGTCCTCATGTATGTATTGCTTATGTATTTGTGGGTTGTTGATTTTCCTTGGGGATTGGGGGTGGGAGTTAGCAGGGAAGCAGAGGAAAGGGAAGAAAGGAGAGATTGATTTCTTGAGCCCAGCAGAACATGGGCACCAGTCTCTGCCTTGTGTAGCAATGGATGGGTGAGGTGAAAGCTGTAGGGTGGAGCCTGAGTTACAGATGTCCTCGTGTTATCTCCTGGAATTTGTTCCAGTTGTGTTTACTGGTGTGAGGGCTGGGGGTAGAGTGGGGCTCATGGGCGGGTGTAAGCAGAGAAGTCTCTAGGTTAGACTCATTCTGGGGACATGGCCATGAAAAGCCTCTGTGGGTGGTGGCAGGTCGACTTTCTGTGTTTCAGATGCATGAGGGTTGTGTGTCACTGAGGAGCCCTGGCTGGTTCTGGCAGGTTCTGAGGGGTCTGCTTGGCCAGCAGTCAGTGACTGCTGTTCCCAGCAGGGCTCATTTGCACCTGCTCAGCTGATTTCCTCAGGTTCATCTTCCTGGGTGTGGGTCCTTACAGTAAGAGTGAGTCTTCCGCAGAGGCCCGGGCCTGGGCGGCGCAGCGCCCTAACCTGCTGGGGAAGGCGTAAGAGAGAAACTTGCTGAAAAGTACTGGGTTAAATTCCGTTCATGGTGCCAAGAGCAGGCATTGCTGTACTGAGTGTCTTCTGGGTTTCTAGGAGGGGGCAATGCCTATTTTCACTGTTCTGATTTATCTTTTGTAAAAGAAACAGAAAACACGAAGTGTAAGGCAGAGTGTTAAAGCCCCCTGTATTAGTTGAAGATGAGCACTGTGAAGATTTTGATGAACCTACATTTTTAAATATCTTTTATGGTCATACTTTTTAAAACAAAATCGAAATCATATTGTATTTTAATCTGCATTTTCAATTTAAGGGTATAATGTGAAGGCCTTTCCATATTTTTTATATTCTTTATAAAAAAACTATGGCTGCATGTCAAATGGACATCCATAAAGTATTAACTACTCCATATCATTAATTTGTTATTTAATTTGTTAATTCTCACTTTCTTAAGCTCTACTTTTAGTTGTTAGTTAATTTTGTTGGGTTTTCCATGTGGATAAAATTTTCTTTCAATAATGATAAATGTGACTTTCTTGATAATAGATGTATCTTATTCCTGTTTTTTTTTTTTTTAAGAATAATGTTTAATAAAGGAGATGTTAGTGATCAGAGTTATTTGGTCACTGACTAATGAAAATACCTTTACCATTAATTATAATGATGATTAATTATAATAATGATTGTTTTAGATAGATTGTTTTCTATTTTAAAGAGAATAAAACCAAGCAAAATAAAACAGAATAAAACTATTCAGAACAAACCAGTGTAAATGATACAGGACTTCAAAACAGTAGATAGACATTCTTGATTTTGTCAAGGTTGTGTACTTTTTTGTTAGTTTATTAATAGCTTCAAAACAGACAATATTATGGGAGTTTAATTTTATCAAATATTACTTGGTATTTATCAAGATCGTCATTTTGTTTCCATTGCTTTGTTAATATAAGTTAAATTTCCCTGTATTCCTGGGGTAAACCCAAATTGGTTAATTAGTCATGGCATTATAATTTTCTAAGATGGACCCCTTCCTGTCCATTGCCATCAAATGGCTAATTGAAAATGAATTGCTAATGAGACACTCATTTAAAGTTGTACATATGTGTCTTAAACATTTTATTTTCACGTATCTTCATCAGATGTGTGTCGAGCCCTCAGCTTTGAATTTCAGTGTGCTGCATCGGGTGTCATGGCACCCTTTTGCTTTAAACCACAGCCAGTTTTCTATGATTTTTAACTTTAAGTTTTGATGAGAGGTTAGTGATACTTGCAAAAATATCTTGAGCAGAGAGGTCTTTTAATGTTTAAAATTCTTCCCACACCCTTTATGCAATCTCATTTAGGTTTAATTTTTTAAAGTAACTCAAGAGCATTAGGTTCAAGTTTTGTTTCTGTGACATAAAATTATCAGTTACCATGAGGATGTGTGTCAGAACCAGGTTTGGAAGGAAGCACAGTGGACTGCTGGTAAATGGACAGTGCACCTGCTGAGAGCTGCCGCGCCGAGTAGCCTCAGGCCTCAGCGACTGTGGCCCTCAGCCAGGTTGTTGGAACAGGGCGCGGCATCTGTTCACCCTGGTGAATGGGAACCTTGTAAGCAGAACGCCTACTGTCTATTGGGTTGGGTTTACTATTACTGATTTAGAATTTTTTTGTATCGCAATATTATTTTTAGAATTTTTGCATCTATATTAATATTATTTTTAGGCTTTGATACCAGAGTTTACCAACTGCTTAAAATATTTTTCAGGTGTATTCCTACTGTCTATGCTTTTTAAATCTGTGTGGTATGAGAACCATTCTTTCTGAATTTTACTTATGCAAGTTGGAGAAGATGTGGTAAACATTTTGAAAGTATTGCTTCATGTACCACATGTGTAATAATATGAATCGACCTAAACTTAAAAATGACTAACAGTTGTTTAATTTAAAAAGTGGTGGTCACCCTGTGGAGATTCCTTAACAAACTACAAATAGAAATTCTATTCAAACCAGGTGTACCCCATCTGGGTACTTTCTCCAAAGAGTTAAAGACAGCATATTACAGAGATATATGGATATCCAAGTTTATAACTGCACAACCCACAATAGATAATTCTTGGAAATGCCATATATGTCCATCAACAGATGAATGGGTAAAGACAATGTGATATATAGTAGAATATTACTCAGCCATAAAGAAGGATGGATTTCAACCATTTGTTGGAAAATGGATGAACCTTGTGACCATACCGCTAAGTGAAATAAATTAGACATAGGAGGTTAAATATCATATATGAGAAACTAAAAATATAAATGATTTAAAGGGCACAATAATAGAAAGATGATAGGAAATGAAGTAGACCTTTTACAGATGGGATGAGAATCTAAGAATGGAAGTGGGGAGGGAAAGTAAAAATGATTAAGAACAGCTGTGTATATGTACCAAATCCTCATGATAAATGTATTGCAAACATGCAATAATAATTTTAAAAACAAATAATATATATTAACCAATATGTATAAAATTACAAGCGGGAAAAAATGTGGTGGCTGTGTGAATTATATTTATGATTCAGATGGTTAATAGGGTTAATTATTTTTTCTTGCAAATTATGTTGCTTTTTTTTTGAGCAGGATCTCTCTGTGTAGTTCAGGCTGGTCTTGAACTCACTCACATAACCCAGCCTGGCCTTGAATTTGCAGCAGTTATTCTGTCTCAGCCTCCTGAGTGCTGGAATTACAGGAGTGTGCCATCATGCCTGGCCTTGTGTTGCATTTTGCAAGTTTTGAATTACGGAAAAATTTTAGGAATATAAGTGTTGTGTAATTGTATAAAATGCCACAAGCCCTGTGCAACTCATTTGTAAAACTGGGCTCACACTCTTTTTTGGGGGGGAGGGGGTTCTTTGACTACTTTCTACTTCACCAGTCAATTTGGTAGCTTGTGTGTACCCATGTTGCCTGTTGGCATTGGGATCGATTTGTGCATGCAAAGATAATAAAAGAAAATGCTTCTGTATCTGTCCTATTTTTCATTCTTGTTCTAGGTTTGTATATTTGTTTTACTGTATTTATCTATTTTTCTTTATTAGGCTTCATATGATTTTGTCTGTTTTATGGTTGTTTTTCATCCAAACAAAATTTTTACTGATACAAAGTTAATTGCTTTGATTTCTGGTAGGAGGTCATTTTTGAGCTCTCTCATCCTGAAATTCCTATTATATATATTTGGGATATTTTGAATTAACATTTCATTCTCTTTCCTTGAAAAAACAATCCTTTAAAAAGCGGTATTTATATTTTCTTTTAAAGATTCTTAAGTTTTGTTGTTCATGCTTAAGTGTATTTAAATTCTTATTCCATCAAGAAAATATGTGTGTGTGTGTGTACTGTGAGGTTGAGATTAGTTTCTAAATATTTCCCAGATGAATAACCATGAACTATGTGACTATCACATTATCACAGAATAACCTATTCTTTTGGATAATCAATCATGACAGTTGTGTTATAAGAATTTCATAGAAGTGTGAGTCTATTTGTGAGCTCTTTAGTCTAGTTTACTACTCTATTTCTTTTTCTGTTCTAATATTCCACCATCTTTTTACTATAACTTTCTAATAAGTTTTGGTACCTGATAAAAATTATCTCATCTTGTTTATTTTCAGCAGTTTTATTGCTAGTCTTGTCACTTGTTTTTCCACCTCAGTTTAAACCAGCTTGTCAACTTCTTTAACAAAAACCAAAATGATTGTTGAGATTTGTGACACAGTTGCAATGGAATCAATTTGAGGAAGAACAGACAGTTGTATAATATTGTCATTTAACTTATAAACATGATAGATCTTTATATTTATTTAGGTGTTATTTAATGTCAATATTTTTATAAGTCATCCAACAAGTCTGGTACAACTTTTATTAGGCTTAGTTCTAGCTCTTTTATGCTTTGTTGTTATTTAAAGGGTGTATTTGCATATTAGTTATTGCTTAAACACAATTGATTTGCATATACTGGTCTTTTTTCAGTGGCAGAGAGTTTTTGAACTCTCTGGTTAGTTCTACTGATTTAAGAGTTCTCCTGGGTTTTCTGTGTGGTCAGTCATCTAATTTGTAATTAATTACAGTTTTGATTCTTCTTTGTATGTTGTCTTTTTCTTTTTTATTGTTTCCTTATCTTCCTTTGCTGTACTGACTAAGACCTGAAGTGGGATGTTTTATGTAACTGGTTACAAAAACTGTTCTTTGTTCCTAATTTTAAGATGAATTGTTTTAACATTTCACCACCAACTATGAAATTTATGAGATGAACTATTGCTAGTTAGCTGAAAGTTTTTATCATGAGTATTTTCATGTTTTATTGAGTGCTGTTTATGTACATGTTGAGGTAATCATTTGATTTTTCCTCTTTTCATGTGTTATTGTGGTGAATCACATTGACAGATATCTTTCTCATTCTTGTGCTGAAATATTTTTGAAACAAACTAACCTGGTCATGATATATTATCTTTTTTCCTGCATTGCTGGATCCAGTTTGCAAATACTTAGTTCAGAATTTTTTAAAATCAGTTTTTATGATTGATAATGGCTTGATGTTTCCGTTTCTAATACTGTTCTTTTCAGGTTAGTAGTAACCTTACAAAATGACTTGAATTTAGATACTCCTTTATCAGTCTCTAAAAGAACAAATAAGATTGCCATTATCTACTGCCTAAATTGTTTGACAGATTCACTTGTAAAACTGTCTAGACTTAGCATTCTTCTTAGGGGAATTTTAAACCGCTGCTGCAATTTTAAAAAATGTTTATAGGACCTTTGAGATTTTATATTTCTAGGTAAGTCACTTTTGGTGATTTATATTTTATAGGGATTTATCCATTTCCTTTTAAATTTATTGGTGAGGTATTTTTCATAATACCCTCTTAATTTTTCTAAAATATTTTCTTCTCCAGTTTGTCTCCTTTCATTCCTAAGATTATGTTTTATTATTCTTGCCAGAATTTGTCAGGTTTTTTTCAGTTTTCCAGGAATCAATTTTTAGTTGATCTTCTGTATTGTTCCTTGTTTTCTAGTTTATTATTTGTTTTCTTTATTATTTCCTTCCGTCTATTTTGGGGAATTATTATATTTTTAACTTTTGTGTAAACATTGAAGACTATAAAGTTCATTCTAAACACTGCTTTAAGCATCTCACAGGATTTGAAAATTTTGTTATTTTTCATCCTGAATATTTTCTATTATTTCTTTTTGACACCTTAATTACCTTAAAATATGCTTTGGAAGTTTCTAACCTGCATTTTAAGTTATCATTCTTGTTATTGGTTTTCAGTGTAACTGTACAATGGTCCACCAAATGTAATCCATGTGTAGTAATGCTTTAAAATGACTTGACACATGCTTTATGGCCTAGGTAAAGGTCAATTTTTCTAAATGTCCCATGTGTGCCTGAAAAGAATGTGTATTCTCCAAATGTGTTTTACATATAACATGTCCATTTAGAACAGGGCTGTTAATTATTTAAATCTATATTTATGATGAATTTTACATGTGTGTGGTTTATCAGTTTCTGGGAAAGGAGTGTTACATCCTGCTTTGATGTGACATTCTTCAGTTTCTTGTAATTCTGCCTGTTTTTTCTTCGTGTATTTGACGCCATGTTATTGGTTACACACAAGTTTAGAATTCTTATATTTTCCTGGATAATTGAGTCTTTTAACAATGTATCTCTCTGACCTTTGAAGTCCCTATTAATGGTTTTTCTTTAAAGTTTGTTTTATTTATGTTAATATAGCTGCACCAGTTTTCTTTTGGCTAACATTTTCCTAGCTTATTCTTTTCTACTTTTTACATGCAACTTTTGTGTGACTTTATGTTTTAGGTGTCTCTTTTGTGAACAACAAATGAATTCTATTTTTTTCTTAATGTATCACTTGACCATCATTAGTGATTTATTTCTACTGTCTTATTTTGTCTATCTTTAGCCCTGTCATTTTTCTTATTTTATCATTTTTCTTTTTGGGTTGAAAAAATCCTTCTTTTTTTTCCCCATGTATTTTCCCTATTTTCAGTTTCAATACTATTTATGGCTTCAATTCCTTTAATTACTAGTATTGACATTTTAACATGCATATTTAACTCAGTGAAGTCTTTAATTTTAAATTTAACAATCATGTTTTTCATCTGGTATGTGCAACCTCTTCCAGAATATTACAAAAGAGCTTAGAACACTTTAATCACTTACCAGCTACCAAATTTTTGTCTAATATTTTAATTCTATTATTTATCCACATTTTTATTTTTTCTACTTTAAAATTTTATTTACTCATTTTTTGGTGGTAGCAACTCCTTTTCTTTAAAGGGAAAATAAGGGAGATGAAGCTTCCCTTTCCTGCTATTTCCTCACAACACTTTTGATCACAGACATCAAATCTTGGCTGGAGAACAGCACAGGCCTCACTACCAGCTCTGAGGTCCAAGAGGTGTGTGTATCTACAAGTCAGCACTAAATCCATCAGAAAAGAACAGCATTACTCAAAGGTTAGGTGGCAGCTAGGTCTGAAGCTTCAGGGTGGACCAGGCAGGCTTCTGAATGATAAGTCTTGACATGAGAGACTTGGCTAGATGCAACCCCACAAAAATGAAAGTCACCTCTGTCTGTACTGAGGGATGTCACGGGTAAGGCCATCCCTGTTATTCAAAAGAAAATACACAAGTCTTTCAAAGAAAAGGAAGCAATCTAAGTAGTATCAAGGCAACATCCACCTTCATGAACCTGAGTGGTTGCTGAGTCTGCTGCAGACCAGGAGCGTCTTCCAGCTAGAGGAAGCCAGCTTATGGGCCACGTAAGTTTGTCTCACAGGAGCCTTCTAGGAGGAAAAGGTCACTCTTGGGGTCTGCTGACTGTGACTTCACCCAGGACAACCAACACCTCTGGCTTGTGGTCCTCGAAGTGACCATCTGTTTGGCTAACTTTCTGCTCCTCTACCACCCACAGCTGGCACTTGGTTTCTGCAGTGAGTCATGCGTCATGGCTGATGATGATCACAGCACCCTTATATTCATTGCTCCTTTGGAGGATCAGCAAACTCCACTCTCAAGCTGTTGGTTGGCTTGCCTAGGATGAGGACGTTGGGCTCCCAATAGACCAGCTCTGCAAACACAGCTTGGTCTTTCTGCCCGCTAGACAGTTTGCAGGCCTGCATGGTGTGGGCATGACTTTTAAGGCAAAAGCAGCTCAGGCACTTGTGGGCATCCTGGTAGGGCAAGTTGAACACCCTTGTAGGTATTTGGTGGATGTCTCTTCCATGCACAGCTACTCTGCATAGTGTTGATTGAAGAAGCAAATTTTTATCTGGTTGTTCTTTCTCATTTCTCTGCAGGTTGACATCAGCTTGCTGCTCTTCAGTGCACTGTTCCCCTCACCATTGCATTAGGGTCTGCATTGAATCCCTGTTGAGGCCAGAATCTGGTTCTTAAAGAGTGGCTTCTGCCTTTCATAACCAAATGGTTCACTGTGCAGGCCTTGCACAGCGTGAGTGAGCAGCAGGGCGTATAGGAAAGTGAAGTGTACTCCTTGGGATGCTTCAGGAGTTCAGGGACCTCCTGGGAGTCCTCATCTTGGTTTTTGTTTTGCCAGCATTTCTGCTGTTGTCCCAGGGCTTTCTTTGTCGCTTTTCTGCCTGCATGGTGAACTTGCCACCGGCCTTCAGCTTTTTCTCCTGCTTCTCATGCTGCTTCAGCAGTTCTTTCTGCTTCTGCTGGTGCATCTTCTTGAAGGTCATATAACTGCCTTCTATTGTAATGGAGCTTCTGGGCCTTCAGATGAATGACATCAATGTAGATGTTGTCCTGGTCATGGATGATCAGCAATGTCTTCCAACAGCCCTGAAGGTAGTTATGCAGTCAGGTGACATCACTGAGGTTCAGGTGGTTAGTGGGTTCACCCAACTTTAACACCATGGGCTCCATGTACAACACTTTGGCCAGAGAGAACCACATGCACCATCCCCCCTGAGAACTTCGTGAGCTGATTCTGCATCTCAGAGCCAAAGCCTAGGCCAACCAGGTTCTGCCTTGCTTTGGCCTCTGTAGCTGCTGCTCCAGTGGCCCACAACTCCTAATAAACCTTCTCTAGCCTCTTGGCAGTGTATCATCCCCCTGTTCCAGCTGTTCCCCCATTCCTGTGGTCAGCACTTTTCTTCCAGAAGCTTCAATTGCTTGGTATAGGCTCAAAGAATAGCCAGCATTGCTGGCGTCTCGTCTGCTACCACCTCCTGCTCACGCAGCAACACGTTAGTGTTGGAAGGGATACTCAGGACAAGGTCAGTGATGAGCTTGACAGGTATGCGCTTTCCTTTGCGATTGGGTCCCATCATCTGTAGAGGCAGCCAACTGTGACGAAGAGGCTAGTGTTGACAAACAACTCTTCATCATGGGCTGAGATAACAAACTTCTCAGCTTGATATCAGATGCCTTTTCTAGCGTGGCCTAACAAGAGGACATCTTGCCTGGGACATGAGGAAGTCATTTTTGGTGGCATCAGCTGCTTTTAATAAAACCACCTGTGAATCCATTCCTTTCTTCAACTGTTTCTCCTCTTTTCTGCTAAGGTGAGCATAGGGATCATTCATGGTAGACTCATCCTCCTCTTCTCCTCCCTCTTTCCTCTGAACCCTGTTTTGCCTTCTTCTCCATCCCTTATTTGGAGGCTTCTTTCATTTTGTTATTTCTCTTCCTCCTCCTTTTGTCTCCCTACCTATTCTTTTTCTCCTTCTCCACTTTTGTCTTTTTCGTCCAAAGCAGCAAATTTATTTTGAGGCTCGGCCTTCCCTTTTGATTTCTTTTCCCTTTTTGTCTTCGAGTCCAGGCTGTTGTTCCTCAGATACAGCTTTATTGACCCGATTTTCTCTGGCTAGGCAGGCTTAGGAGAATGTTTTTCTTTCTTCTTTTCTCACTCTGAATCAGGGCTACAAAAACATTACCACCCTTGGTTTTCATTCCTCTCTGGGGTATTGGGGCAAGTGCTTCATCCTCTTTATCACAGGCGGGTGCAGAGAGCTTCTAAGCTCTCCATGAGCTCTTTGTCTTCTCCATTGTCACTCACAACGGCTTCTATCACTGGCTATTTTGAGGGTCTTGATTCTTCTTTTGCTGGTGCTGCTACTGTTCTTTCTTCCTGAGCACTTTTTCTTCTTCCCCATCCTGTTTATCATCTGTTGCCAGCTCCTCAAAGAATCTCTTTTTGGTCTTCTTGTCTTTCTTCCCTTTCTTCACCATCTTGTCTGCAGAGCTGGTGTTCTCTCTGTCCCCAATCCATCTGGCCTCTAGTGACTGCTGTGTGGACCCCTTTGGCATCACCATGACGGTTACAGCTATTCCCCTCCCAGCATTTTTATTTTTTAAGTAATCAATTTTTCTTTTAGTCATATTCACATCTGCTATTTCTTTTTTTATGTCAGCTTTCTTTCTTTTGAGATCCTTTGCCTTCTTCCTGAAGTATAATCTATTAAATTCCTACAATTGGGGTCATTTTATTATGAACTTTCTCAGTTTCTATTGTTGAAAATAGTTCTACTGCCCCCTTCTTTTGGAAACACTAATTTCATTGACAATTATATTCGGTCACCTCTGTCTTCTGGCTTCCATTGTGCTGTTGTCTTCCTAAATCTGAAGACTTTTATTTTTTAAAACTTTTTTTTGTGGTTCTAGATTATTCTCAACTGTTATTTCTTCAAGTACTACATATTTCCTATTCTCCACTATTTCCTTTGGAACTCTGACTAGATACAGAGTAAACTGCCTCTCTTCTCCATTTAAAGTGCATGGGAGAATGTATGTAGGTTACACACTGTACCCTTCTGTTTGAGGAATTTGAGCATTGTTGGTTTATAGTCCCTGTGTGGGGGTCCTGCAGATTCTCAGGGGCAACTGTATTATTTGTTTCTTTGCATTGTACTTTTGCCAATTTTTGAAGATATATCTTCTAGTTTTCTAATACTTTAACTATTTCAGATCTGTTATTTAATCCCATTTATTGAGTGTTTAGTCTTAAGTATTGCATTTTTATTTCTCCAAGTGGTTATATTTTTTCCAAATCTGCTTGTTTATTTTTGAAGCTTTCTTGTCTTTTTGCCATATTAAAAATATGTGCCTTTTATTCCTTTAAGCAGTCTTTTTTGTTAAAGTGTTTTGGACAGTTTTACTTTCTGTATTCTAACAGGTCTGGTTCTGCAGTTAGTTGATGCTAGCTGTCTCTCACTGATGGTGTCTCCTTCCTTATATGTTTCACTATTTTTTATTGTGAACTCTTGTTCCTTGGAACTTTATCTGAGAATTCTTTGAGGCCTAGATGGAAGTCACATTTTTCCCAAGAGGATATGTGTTTACTTTTATAAGATGCCTGGAGACACTACAAACCCAGATTCACTTAAAACTAAATGCTTAGTTTGAGGCTTTTTGAGTACCATAGTTAGTATGCATTTAGCTCCTTATTTCCCTGATTTTTCCCTTTTCATTTGTCCCTAAGGATTTTCTTTATATCCCCATCCCCTCGGCCATGTATATAAAATAGATTTTAAAGATATCTGTTAACTCAGATGTTCTTGCTTGGAGGATTACTCTGGCTGTGTAGTTTGTTATTTTGCTGACAATCAAAGTCTTTAATTTTAAATTTGACAGTCTTGCTTTTCATCAGGCAGGTTAATATCTCCTGCAGTACTAAGTACTCTAATTTCTTGTTTCTGGTGTCTTCCTGAGACTTCTTGTGACTATAACTGAGCAATTTGTTTTCTTCTGCTTTTGACTCAGTTTAGCTGAGGGAGACATTTGTCTCCGTGATCAGATTGATGTACCTTGATGTCTCCTTGCTGTCTTTGTTTATCCCCACAGAGGGAAGTCCTCACTTGTCAAGTGTTAGAAGCCCAGGCAGAGCCTGCCTATTGATATCTGGTCCCTTCTCATGTAAAACTCAATAAAGGGAAGAAAGAAAGAGTTTAGATTGCTTGAGTTTGACTTAGATTTGCTTGACTTTGCCAGTTAAAATGCAACAGGACGGAAGAAGTAAGAAGGAGCTCAGGGTCTGGAGGATTTGTTTGCTCTGTTTGCTGTGGTGGCCAGGTGTAACCACCTGTGTCAGAGCTGCGGTCCTTGTCTGTGGATTCCTATGCTATGTAAGAGTTTCTCAAGGAAATGAGAACTGACCTTGCACCAAGCCTTCAGGGCAGGGCTGTTATGTTAGGGAATGGTCTATAGACTTGGCCAGTGGATCCTCATCCTTGGGGGTTCAGATACCTGATGAGTCAGTTTTCTCAGAGTGATGCCAGTTTATGACTGGTCAGTGAGAAACGCACCTGCTTGGGAGACATGATTTGGAATGCTAGTCCCATTCATAATCTCTGTAAGCTCAGGGGTTGGGAAAGGAAACTGCGAATGGAGATGGGTAAGGAATCAGTGTGAGGAAAGACAGTGGTGTTATTTAATATTTACTGGCAGCTGAACAAAACTAAAACATCCATCTGCAAAGGTGGGGAGAGCTTTAGTCCTTAAACTTAGTGACTTCCGCCCTGATGGCGCTGGTGTGGACTACCAGAAATATTCAACTGTGTTCCCTGTTCTTCCAGGTAGATCTACTGCATTTTTCATCTATATATTATTTTTATAAATATATTTAGAAAATATATAATATATATACTATATATACTTTCTTCCCACTTACAGTTAAGTCTTCTTTGTGGAGGTGATTTTGCTTATCCTTGTTCTGACCCATCCGGCATTTGTTTAACGGACCAGTTCTCCCAGAGAAGCCTTCAATTTCCCTTAATTACAAATTTTAGAAAGATACCTTGTTGCAATTCCTGAGTGCTGACAACAATTTATCCCAGGATTTTGAAGCAAAAGTTTTCTGAGCAAAGGAATCAATTCCCGGGTGTGGTTTCCAAGTGAGGAAGTGTTTCCAGAAGGGGTTCAAGGCAGTTTTTCTTGGAGATTCACAGTTGCACCTCTGAACTTGAGGCTTTGGGGGGGGAGTGTCTTGTAACTTTAGTTAAATTCTGGTTTTACCTGTACTTTTGTATGTATCAGTTGAACTAATCAGGAAGATCATCTTCTCCTGAAAATAAAGTTGCTGAAGACTTGTGGTTGACAATATGGTGTAGCAACAATTTTTGTAGGTGTTTGAAGGTACTAGAAGTGTAGTTCTTAAAAATATCTCCATTTGGCTGTGTTGCCAACACAGCCCGGCGTCCCCCGCGCCATGAGTTCTGATGAGGGAGTTCCGTGCCCATCACTGGTGTAATGTGGACCTTCCTCGTGACTCATTCTTTCTCTCTTTTCTCAGAGCAAATACAAATCGCCCATCAAATGACAAGTGAAGGCATGGTGGGGGTGCTGGCGAAGGGAGGAAATCAGAGCTGAAATCTGTTAGCTATTTGGAGTAATTGGTTATTTGCTGTGTTTGCTGGTTGGGAAGCAGAGCACATACTTTACGGTCTCTCCTGTTACGGGGGCTGGAGTCACCCGCCGATATTGGATCCCCGGTGGTGCCGGAGCCCTTGGCTCGGGGCGCCTTTCTCCTGCTTGGCATTCCTGTGGTCTCCTCGGGGGTGTACCCCTCCTCCCTTGATGCACACTGCAGGGGGGACAGCCCAGGGTGAAACTTGTCTGGAAAACTCCAGGGCCTCATCAGGGAGGAGGCAGCCCCAGATTCTTCCAGCCAGCCCTCCTGGCCTCTTCCCTGACCCTGCCACCACCTCCTCTCCAAGGACTCTTTCCCCGGGCTTCTGAGGGACTTGCTTGCCTATCCAGTGAAAAAGGCTCTTCTCTTCCTAGAGGGACATTCCTGGTTTTCCTTGGAAATCTACAGGACAGGAAGAAACTTTCCTTTAACTTAATGCCTTTCTATCCTTGCTGGTCCTGTCCACCGTGTCCTGCCCAGTCTGGATCAGAGCAGTGGATGGGACTTTAATGTCTTCACTGCTAAGCATGAGTTCCTGCTTGAGGCTTCTTAACTCACCTGGTGTCTCCCTCCTCGCCTGCATGAACTGAGGCACGGGAAGTCAGACTGAGTGAATGACAAGTTCAAAAAAGATTTAAAAAGTAATATAATTTTTGTGTATGAAAATGCACACAGTTAACTAGGTTGACTTTGGCACATAGTAGGCTCCCCCCAAATCCTTTTAAAATTGAATTTAAGATAGCTAATATTAGTGTCTGTAGTTTGATGGATGCATGTGTAGTCCTGGGAAGGCCTTCAAAAAAAGCTTTTCTCTTAAATAGGTTGCTGGAATTCTTGTTAGGCAAAACTGTCTACAGAAGTGTAATGAAGGTTAGGTAAGCTCTTGCTTACCCAGGCTCTATTGGAGTCATCACAAACTAATTCTGAGTCAGAGAAGTTTTATTACCGTCTTCATAGCTTGAGGACCCTGATGGAATCTCTGCCACCCTACTGAGTGCATTTCCATTCCTTCAGGAATTCTGCATAGGTGTATGTGCTCATGCTGACTTCAGAAGAGCAAGTCATGGATTCAAGTGCTTCTTTTAGACTCTTGAGTTGGGAAAGGACCAGCAAACTGAGATTCACTTCAGGTCCTCCATCCATGTGGCCCCCTATCTAGAACTAACCAATAGCAAATGACCAGGTCCCCTTACCATCTGTTTGACTTTGCTGGATGTTTGGCATGCATATTCACTGGGTCTTTAGAAGCAACATTGTTTAAAGGTATTCTTGCCCTTTCTGTCTGCCAAGCTAGCTCAATGTCAGGGTATTAAAGAGTAATGATCCCTTCAAATGACAAGGAGCCAGACTACAGGGAATGTCAATGAAGAGTTGAAAGCCCAATGTTATACTTGTGCAAATGATTAAGTAATTTTGCTGTAAGTGTGTAGAGTTCTAGTGAATCAACACAGTAGCTGGATGTGGGCATATATCTGTGCTGTATGCAAGTGGTGAGGAAGGTTTGAAGTTAGGGTATTTGCATACCTGGGTGTTCACCAAGCCTACATGTAGGCTTGAGTTCTTGTGTGTTATATTTGTGTTTATATTTGTATGTCATGAGCAAATGATCTGTTTCTTAAATTTTAGTTAAGTATTAGAGGAACTGTCATAACATTATTCCAGTTATGTAGATGTTAAACCATGAGGTAGCAGGGTTGTGCATCAAGCCAATAACATTGACAATGATCAACAAAAACCCTGAACATAGTAAACTTTATAGGTTGAAGACTATCTTCACAGACATCAACTCAGAGCCTCACAAGAACTGTGGCACTGGGCTGTTACATTATTATCTTGATGGTAATGATTTCTCTAAGACGGAAAGTACTTCAACATAGGTGACAAAGGCCTACTTAAAACCATAAAAATCAGAGCGCTTTATTTAGAAATGGGTGTGTAGTTTCATCTAGTGAACAATAACCTTGGTGAATGAGTTTGGTCAGGAACTTTTCTATTTGATTCTAGTGGTCATCCTGGGGAGAGAAAAGTTCTGTCCTGTTGCCCCCTCCAATGCCCCCTTCCTGATTTCACAGAAAGGAAGAACTGGAATTATTGTTGCCAATTTTGCTACCCATATTCTTGGAATGTGGAAGACCACCGAATAATAATGAGAGATAAAATACTTGGGATCACTCACACTGATTTGGGTTTTTTGAGGGATTGCAGTGCCCATTACACTGGATCAGTGCTAGGGAAACATGTCTTTGCTACAGGGCTCTGGTAGCTCAGGAACTGAATCTTTGCTGTTAGCTGGATTGGGAGAGGCTTTTTGGTCTGTCCTTTGCTCAGACTTACTTGGTTGGCAAACTAAGTGATGATGAATCCTCAACTTGGGCATAGGAGAATACAGATTTAACAACCAGACTTTTTGTTAAAGCCTTAGATGACACTTCAAAGACAAAGCACATATTTCTTTGTCCTCTTCCCCGTGTTCCAAGGCTGAGTATGGTAAAATGAAGTCAAGAAAGCACTTAGAATCAAAGAAGACATTTTCCCTGCTGGAGCTTTGGAGGATGAGGCAAACTAACATCAGGGCTTAGCTGGCTGTGGCACATCTGGGTTAAGATGTGGAAGCATGGTCCTTTTTTTGTGGGGCTCATGTGCTAACTTATTCTTGAATGTTTTGAGTAAGGGGAGGGAGAACTGAGATTGAAATAACTATGAGAAGCTATGGTGAAATGGCAAAAATGATGTTTTCAAGTCACATCTGTGGGTATGTTAAAAATATAACTTTATTTTTCTGTAGTCAACTTAATCCCTCCTTTGAGCTCATATTTTTTCCTGATGGCAGAAAAGCCCAACATTTTATGTTTAAACTTAGTTTGGGCTTTCTCTCCCCCTCCGCATCCCTGGGAGGCGGCTAAATTCTGGTTTGGGCTTTCATAATGTCATTACTTACACAGGGTTGGAGTTCTAGTCATGGGCATGTGTCCACTGTGGCGTATAAGCACTCGCTGATTTCAGGGCCTACGGATCACACTGCATCTGCTGACAGCATCTTCTCATCTCAGCCCCACAATGCTGCAAGGTTTCCTGGCTTCTTTCTTTCATTTACTGGCAAGTCCAGCTGGGGAGTGTGGTACTACTTAGCAGATATCCCATGCCAGGGTCTTGAGTGTATGCAAACGTCAAGGGCTCTGTTGGGCTCACACTCCGGTGACACCCATGTAGCTGTCTTCTGCTAAGTGTCCCAGCCCTAATTCCTCTGGGAACTTCTGGGTGGCTGCTGCTTACTAGGCTCCCTAAGTTATTGAAAGAGCTAAGCTGGGTGCAGGGCATGGTATCAGAAACTACCACAAGTCTCTAGTCCTTGCTTCTACTCCCTTTCTGCACTTCCATCTTCATACTGTGGTGAGGCAGTACCGACTGAACAAACCTCTTAAAAAACCTATTGTTTTAATGGCACCTTATCTGTCTTGGAAACTCAAAAGCTAAGGCTCAGCACCTGCCTATTCACTGCTGTCTAGGCCTTTACATAACCATCAAATATTTTCTGAGCTGCAAATGTGTGCCAGGAAGTGTTAGAAGTATTGAGGGTATGTGTATTACGAAAGATACCTGCTGAACGCAGTGGTGCATGGCTGTAATCTCAGCACTCAGGAGGCTGAGGCAGGGGGATTATTGGGAGTTTGAAGCCACCCTGGCTCCATAGAGAATTCAAGGTCAGCGCAAAGTGCATAGAGAGACTGTTTCTCACAAAACAAAAACAAAAACAAGCAAAAACAAACAGAAAAGACACAGGGTTCTGCTAAAATGGGGGAGGAGATACAATAATAAAGACCTATGTAAAACATGGAATGTTAAATGGGGATAATTCTAGTGGCAAAAATCAGGAAAGGAATAGGACTAAGAATGGGTGGGCTTTTGTGACTTAAAATATGATGAATAGGAGAGTAAGACAGATTGCACTGGAGTGAGAGTTGAAGGTGGTAAATGAATGGCCCATGGAACTGTCAAGGGGAATGGAGGTCCTATGTGGGATGTGCATGAGATGCTAGAAGAGTTTAGGACCAGGGAGGTCTGTGTGGCAGGAGCAGGGTGAGTGAGCAAAACCCCAGAAGGACATGAGGTTGGAGATGTGTAGACTCTGGTCATGAGAGACTGTCCTGTATGCTGTAAGGGATTCACTTTATTCCAAGTAAGCTGACCAATCATCAGAAGAATTTATGGTGAGAGATGACACATCCTGATGTACATGGCTGTGTGCTAAGAATGGATGCAGTGGAGGAGACTGAGAGTAAAGGCTGAAGGTCATTCAGGAGCCTTTGAGGTGGTGGGACTGGGTCAGGGTGGAAGTGATGGGGGAAATGGCTTAATTCTGAATAGACACTGATGGTTCCAACAAGAGCTGCTAAGGGATTGGCTGTGAGGCATGAGGAAGAGGATAAAAGGTATTTAGCTTAAGCACCTTAAAAGGAAGGAGGCAGTATTTGTTTGAGAAAGGTTGGGAAGAGCAGACGTGGTGTGGGATGTTGAGGAACTGGATCTGGACATGATTCATTAGAGAAACTATTAGGTGCCCAGTAAGTGAGGGCAGCTTGAGTTCAGGGGAGTCATCCAGAGTGGAGGGAGCACAACATGAGACCTATCAATATGCATGTTATTTAAAGATGTGAGATCAAAAGAGAACCCTAAAGGCATGATGGTAGATAGTGAGAAGTCATTCAACTGTACTGGTGCACTCATAAGACCAAATAGCAAGTGACAAAGAAGAGGCAGAAATGAAGACTGAGAAGATGTGGCCAATGAGATGGGAGGACCACATTGCAGTGTTCTGGAGAGTGGAGTGCTCTCCTGCCCAGGGCAGGGAAGATGGTTCACGGATAGAGGAGTGACCACTACTTGATACTGCCACTAGATTGATTATGGAGGACTGAGTCACTGATGATCTCGACAAGCAGGTTTAGTTGGAACAGAGATCCTGGAAAGCTAAGAATTAGGAGTAAGTGTAGGTACTTATTTCTGTAAGATTTTCTAGAAGGGAAGAAAGTAATAAAGTTGGAGCCAAAAGGGAAATGTACACACACATGCACACGTGTACACACACATACTCACATACATGTTTAAATGCTAGAGAAGTGGTGCCCCATGCTTGAATGCTGATGGGAATAATCTGGTAAAGAGGCAAGTTTGATGATGCAAGAGAGGGTGGTGTATTAATCAGATTTTTGTTGCTGTATACCTGAGATGCATAGCTCGAAGGAGGAAATATTTATTTTGGCTCAAGGTTTCAGAGAGTTCAGTGTATGGTCATCTGGCTTCAAGGCAGAGACATACTGATGGAAGAATGTAGCAGAGGAAAACCACTCAACCTACAGCCAGGAAGCAGAGAGCAGCAAAACAGCCAGAACCCCATGAGTCACAGAGACACACCTAGGAATGTGCTTTACTAATCTCATAGGTATCTCTCAATCCGATCAAGTTGACAACCAAGAGTAACAATCATCATGGTGAATGAAATAAGCTAAACTCAGAAAGGCAAATATCGTATGTTCTCCCTAGCTTGTGGAATCTGAAAAAGATGACTAGAAGGGAAACTGTTATCAGACAAGAAGAGAAGAAGTGGAAGAAGAAAAGGATGTAAAGGCAGGTAATAGGGTGTGCACCTAAGATCAAAATACATTTTACGCATTAACACTCCCCAAAATGTGAAACTAGGAGGGAAAGAGGGAAGAGAGAGGATGGAGGAGAAAGGATCAAGCAGGAAGAACAGAGGGGGAAACAAAAGACTGGAGAAGTAAAACCCTTAAATTAGTTGCTGTGTCAGTTGTGTTCCAAAGCAGAGCTAGCTAATGTCAAAGATGAGGGGGTTTGGTTAGAAAAGGGTTTTTGTGTAGGATGTGAGGAGACAATGAGGGCAAAAGTCACTGAGCAGGTGACTCTGGAAGATAAGTGTGAGGAAGCCCATGGCTGCTCTTCTCATGAGCCGTGTGCCTGCCTGCGGAGAGCCACCACCTGACACCCTGAGCTGAGAGGGATGAGGGAGGTTCTTAGGAAAACAGTGCAGCAAGCCTTGGATTTTGTTTGGTGGTCAATTGCTTATTCTATCAAAAAGAAAAATATCTTATTTCCCTAGGGTAAATACTTGAGATTTCTACTTTTATTCTTCAGTTTCAAGTTATATTTTTGTATTTGATCGCTCGTTCTTTTCTGTTTTACTAGCTTCGTTGAGATAATCCACATAAACACAAGTCTTGTTTAAAGTACACAATTTGGTGACTTTTAGTATATTAGCAGAGTTGTGCAACCATCACCATAATCCGTTTTAGAATACTTTCATCACTCCAAAAAGAAACCTTATCCCTCAGAGCAGTTATTCCCCATTTCCTCCCAAACATTTTTAGCCTCTGGCAACCACTAATCTACTTTTTGTCTCATTTCATGTAAATGGAATCCTACATGTGGGCTTTTGTGATTAACGGCTTTCACTTAACATAATGTTTTCAGGTTCATATATGTTGTAGCATATACTGGTTCATTTCTTTTTATTGTCAAACGATATACTGGCTGGGTGGTTGCATCGTATTTTCTTTATCCACTCTTCAGTTGACGGACTTTTGGGCTTCCACTCTTTGGCTATTATAAATAATGCTGTGAATATCCAAGTACGAGCCTTTGTGTGGCCAGAACATCTTCATTTCTCTTGGCGCTATACTAGCAGTGGAATCAATGGGTCCTGTGTTCCTTTGTAACGCTTTGAAGATCCGCCAAACTGTTTGCCAAACTATCTGCACCATTTTACATTCTAACCAGTACAGTATAAGGTTGCAATCTGTTTATATCTTCACCAACACTTTTTATTGTTTAACTTTTTGACTATAGCCATCTTAGTGGTATGAAATAGTTATGGTTTTGATTTGCATTTCCTTGATGGCTAATGATGTTGAACGTCTTTTCTTGTGCTCATTGGCCATTTGTATATCTTCTTGGAGGAATATCTATTTACATTGCCCATTTTTTGGAGAAAGGCTCTTGCTATGTAGTTCAGGCTGGCCTGTATTCACTATATAGCCCAGGCTGGTCTTGAACTTGCAGTGATCCTCTTCCTCAGCCTCCCAAGTGCTGGGATTACAGGCATGCCACCACTATGGCCAGCCTAAATTGTCCATTTTCAAGCTGGGCTATTCATTTTTTTAAAATTGAATTTTGTGAATTTTCTATATTTTCTGGTTATAAATCCATCATCACAGATATGATTTGCAAACATTTTCTCTCACCCTGAGTTGTCTTTAACTTTCTTGGCATGTTTTTTGAAGGCTATTGTTGTTCTTTTTTTTTTTTTTTTATATAACCAAACTGAAAGTTTAATGAACTAAATAGACGATAAGAGTATATAACCAAACTGAAAGTTTAATGAAGGAAAGGGACACATAAAGTTACTAGTATTATTAGGCTAAAATACAAAAATATATGTTAATTATAGGTAAGGTTTTAGCCTTTCCAAATTCCTTTTACAAGAGATCTCTGCTAATTGATCTACAACAAATCTGACTAGTCAATTTATAGTTATATATTCTAAATTTGCAAAAAATTATTGTAATTCAATGTGATTAAAATATATTTGAGTGCACTCTGATTTTGTAAGATGTTTGCTGAAAGGTTCTTGCCCTAGTATACATTATTATACAATTATAGCAGTGGTCTAACATGGTGGAAGGCCAAATCAGGAATACTCGACACTTCTTCCTTCCTCTTCAGCCCTAATTGCAACTCCCCTTCATGTTTGTGCACAAAGAAAATTCCAATCAGTTCCTCACACATCATCAATGTCTGCCCCATGCACCACTTCCAATCAGAGGTCATATAACCCTCTGCCTCTCTGTATCCAGTTGAAGGAGACAGCCCAAGTGCCATGGGCATTTGTGTGTTCCTTTCCATGCCTCAATAAACCTTTTCTTTTTTGTACTTTTTGCTTCTCTATCACACCAGAAAACTCTGACATTTGCCAGTCTGCCTATGTATCTGTTTGTTTGTCCAGTCTGTTAAGCAGTTTTGGGGAGTCAACAGAGATGGAAGCACAAGTCCACACATGGGATCCACACATGGGATCATTCACATATGTGGAGCCGAAAGCGCAAGTACCTGTACAGGAGTACCCAAGTGGCACGGAGCACCTGAGAAATGTCCTGAGGGCATGGGGGGCTGGATATGAACAGGTGTTCTAACCCCAAAACACAAGGTGTAAGAAGTGAGCTAGTTCAGCATAGGAGCATGATACAAGTATTGAAATACCTGCCTGGGAACTTACAGAGTTCTCACAGACACCAACAAACTACATGCTTATTTCTTTTTTTTATTTTTATTTTTATTTTTATTTTTATTTTTTTTTATTTAAAAGAGAATAAAACAAAAGGGGGCAGTACAGAGCAGATCAGAAGAGGACAACATAGGCAACACAGTACTTTACATTAAGTCAACTGGACATCAACAATATCTAACACCATATCTCTTACTCTGCTATAGTTGAGCATAGTTTCAATTACAATAATATCAAACATAACACAATAGTATAAAGCCAT